>LBNU01011031.1:115106-155001 GCA_014162995.1 Artemisia annua
TTTTTTTCAGTTACAGGAAAGCTTATTTTGGTTATTCCTAAAAGAGTGCAATAGCCGATGTTAGGCCTTCAACGACTACGTACTTCGCGAGATGCTCAGCATCAGGCACAACAACATCAATTTGTTGATGTTGCTAGAGAACAAGAAATGTACAGGAATTTTGAGCAATAGTTGCAAGTATTCAAGAGAGATTTTGGTTTTGAGCTAAAAGGGATATATAGTACTTTATCTTATATGTACTATATAATCAACTATTATATGTTTGTGAAAGTGATAATTTTGGTGTCATTTTACATGTTTGGTGTCTTAGGATTTCTTATTAAAACTACCACAGTAATACTTTTATTATTTGAGTTTTTTTTGAGGTTTGTTTCCAAACTGAAGTAATGAAACATATAAATCGGTATATAGGATTATGACTAATGTAAAATATTCTCGATACTAATAAATGATAAAAATTTTATGTCAAAACCCCGTGCGTGCACGGGTATTATAACTAGTTTGAATAAATAAAAACACAGTAATTATTTACGCTCCAATCATCGATATAAATCAGGTTGAATCACAAACATCGATATAAAAGGATTTAAAAACCAGAATTAAATCAATCTAATAAAAACAGATGATTTATCAAGTAACAATTGAAATTAGGTTAAATTATAACCAAAGAGTAACGGAAATATAACAAACTGAGATCTACAAATTACAAAAATTGAAATTGAATCTTTACCCAAAAAAAAAATTTGAAATTGAATAAGATCGGATTTGAGGACTTAGAGTGAAAATTGACTGCGAGAAAATGTAGTATGTGTTTTTGTGTGTGTGTTTGAAACAGACCGAGAATATGGTGAGAAAAATGTGTGCTCTTATAATAAGTGTGTTAAAATACGGGGGTGTTTATGAAAATTTTATTACTCGAAGATATGATTCTGGTTTGAAACTTAGGGTCCTTTTGGTAATCCGATCGGAATAGGTCTATGAATTTCATTCCGATTCAAGATGTTTGTTTGTTTAGTGTGTCCAGGAATAAAATAGGTATATTACAGTTATAGATTCATTACACACCAATTTGATGTCTATGAAATCCATTCCCGTAGTTCCCTCTCTTTTCCACTACAAAACTTAAATGTATACACTTTTTCATACCATATTTTGTCATCTAAATATAAACAATTGTAATCATACACTATTTATATTAATTGTCATTCTACCACATACCAAACCCGATACTCATTATCATTCCTAGCAATAAATCAAACGGGCTTAGAGTGAGTTTGGTATAAGGTGGGCCCTGGTAGGAAAGTTCTATATTTTTGAGTGGTTTGGAGTATATAATATATTAGGGTGCACTTGGTTCAAAGAGGGGATGAGAATAGCAAAAGTAAAAGGAATACAATGTAATATAAAAGAATGGAATGGGGATTATCAGATAGTGCTTGATTTAAGAAAAACACATTAACCTCCAAAGTGACGGTGACTGGTGGTGGTGGTGCCTGGTAGTGGCTGCTGGTGGTGTTTGTGGTGGTGGTGGGTAATCATTACCTTTCCTCTCAATTTACTCAGTAATGCTCCATTACCCACTACTAACTAGTACTAAGCAATGATTGCATTCTTTACTCCTAATCAGACATGTGTATTCATTGCATTCCTATTTCCTACCCCTTACTAAGTAATGCTCCATTACCCACTACTAACTAGTACTAAGCAATGATTGCATTCTTTACTCCTAATCAGACATGTTTATTCATTGCATTCCTATTTCCTNAATTAAAAATTATTTATATTAATTATACGGGTTAAATGGGTTATACGGGTCGACTGCTAACCTATTTAACCCGTTTAACTCGTGTAATGTGCTAACTTTTGTATGTAAAATGGGTTAAATGGGTCAACCCGAAACTCTTTTAACATATTCAACCTGTGTAACCTATTTAACCTGTCAACCCGAAACTCTTTTAACATATTCAACCTGTGTAACCTATTTAACCTGTCAACCCAAGTATATATGCGGGTTAAATGGGTCAGGTTCGGGTTCCATATAAACAGGTTAGGGTTGACGTAGCTGACCCGATTATTTAAATGGGTCATGTTTGGTTTGAGGTTCTCTGACCCGCCAACCTGACAACCCGAACCCGCCAACCCGAACCCGACCCGAATTGCCACCCCTAGAAAAAAATATATGTCTGTTTTTGAGTTTTTTAAAGAGGAAAAGGAAGCACATGTAAGAAAAATGAGGGGAAATTATGGCAATCTGATGGGATAATGTTTCATCTCAAATTTAGGAGGAACCTTAATCTTTTCTTTGTTTTTGACAAATATGACCTTTAACCTATTTTCTATTTGCGTATTTTTTTATTATAAATGAAGGGCAAAGAGTAAATTACTAATTTACTTTTCTTTTCATTCAACTCAAGAGCACAAAACATAATAATATCCTTCATTTTTCTTTCATTTCCATTCAACTAGAGAACACTTATTTTTGTGTTACTTTTCTTTAATATCCTATGCTTTTAATTTTTTTCTTTTTTATTATTATTTTTAAATTCGAGAACACAGTATTAGGGGCAATTTGGTATGCACACACCTTTTGAATTGAAGTAATGGAGTCATTCCTATTGACATATGTTTGGTATACTATCTTTGGATTTAAAAGTAGGTCATACATGCATAATTTCAATCCTAGCTAATTATAAATCTAAACCAAAAAAAGACCTTACATGACTGGTACATCTCACAATCAATAATTAAATTAGCAATTTAAAAATATATTTCAATTAGATAAATTTTTATAATATATTTTCTCTCTTCAAATCAAATTCAAATCTAAATCCCACACCAAATCCGAATCCAAATCCAACACCAAAACCCTCTACAAACCAAAAGCACCATATTTTTTCGTATAAACTATTCATCCGGTAATAATGTTAATGTATAATCACATGTGATTTGTTTAATTAGTGTTGTTGTTATATTGATTTGCGCATTTAACTAGGTTTTAGTTAAATGAAGTATAATCACAAATGATTATGATAATTATGATTATGTTAAAAGTAGTTTATTTGTTGTTTGATTCTTATTCGTGATGTTAAAGTAGTTTTTATGTGCTTTTGTGCAAATGTTAATGATAGACAAAGTGTAATCACGTGTGATTTGTTAAGCAGTGTTGTTATTATTTTAATTTACATGTAATGTTACAGGACCTCTTTAGACAGCTAATGCCTAATGGCACAAGAACCAATCACAAATTTATTTGCTTGTGCATTAATGAAAACTGGGTTGACAACATGACTTAAGTGTCGTTTGGTTTGTAGATGGATTTAAGATTAAGATTTGAATTTGAGTAAACAAGGGAGAAAAATATATTTAATTAAAAATATTGTTTTACTATTGTTAGTGATGGATTAAAATAAAGGTTCGTTACTTTATAAAATGCATATATAAGAATGAGATAGGTATACATAATGAACCCACTTAAAGTGGGATAAACAGAGATGAAGGATTGCTAACAGCGGGTGTCAGTGGGTGTTAACCTCGTACATTTTCTTTAGAAAGTAACCAAACAACTAGATTCAATGCCAAAGTCATATCCTGTCCTCAAAAACCACCAAACAAACATGCCCTAAGTTGTGATTATATAACCAATTAAACAATAAATAGTTAATTAGAAAGGTAAAAGCTATACTGCCTCTATTTGATAATAACTTCACATAAAAAAGATGCTCATCTAAAAAATAGTTATAGGCTATATCCGTTACAACAACTATTCTGTGAATAAATCTAAGTTTTGTATACTTAACTAGAAGATATACGTTGACAAAAAACTTGAAAACGCAATGATATCTACCCACTCTGGAAAACTGCCCTTTAATTTCTTCATTGATTCCATCAAGTATTGTTCAACGACGCCAACTTCTATACGTATATCTCCGGTACTATTTGTCTGCAAGTTAACCATTATAGTATTTAGACGAATCATATATAAAAGTATCCATCATTTATGCAAATGAGTATGCATATAGGCGAAAAAATGGTCAGGTTGGGTGATGGATCAAAAAGGGTTTGGGTCAAAAACGGTCAAGTTGCATTGACCCATAATCACTTTTTTACCCAATGAAAACCAATAGGACTACAAAAACTACATTCTTCTAAGGGGTCTTGTTTTTTCTGAATGCTGAAATCTGAATAACCAGTTCAGAATACTAAGAGACAACATCTGAATTCTGAATACAGGACCATTAAGACTGTTTGAAAAACGAATTAAAAAAAATGTTTCAAACTGTTATCCAAATTAATTTCTTAAGTATTATTACAATGTATAATGATTTTGCAGGTTATATGAAATGTCCAAATTCATTTTTGTACTATTTTAAAAGAACATTTGGTTATAATATTTTTAATTGGGCGATTGTTGTAGACAAAAGAAATTAAATAACCCGATAAACACATCTTGAAAACAATCAAACTTTAGAAACCCAATTCTAAGCGCTATCTCTTTGCCTCGTTATACGAAAAAAAATATTAGTACGTATAAATGATTGCTTTCCCTTGATATAGTTTCAGATATATTACCTGAACAAATAAATCTTATAGGTTCCAGAAAAATAAGAATATAGTGTTTTTATTATATTGATTTGCGCATTTAACTAGGTTTTAGTTAAATGAAGTATAATCACAAATGATTCTGATGATTATGATTATGTTAAAAGCAGTTTATTTGTTGTTTTGATTCTTATTCGTGATGTTAAAGTAGTTTTTATGTGATTTTGTGCAAATGTTAATGATAGACAAAGTGTAATCACGTGTGATTTGTTAAGCAGTGTTGTTATTATTTTAATTTACATGTCAACTAGGTTGGTTTGATGAAGTATAATCATATGTGATTTTGATAATCCGTGTGATTCTGTTAAGTAGTGCTATTATTGCATTATGTATTTGGTAATTTTGCCGGAATGAGTAATGATTAATGATTTATGTTATTTCTTTGATGTTAGGCATTGTTGTTTCTAAAATATATTCTAAACGGTTAAAGACAACTGAGGCAAAATGCTTCATATGGAAAGTTATATGGGCAAAGTTACTATAAAATAGGATTATGGACATGTTGTTGAGTCAGGGTTGCAATTCAACATGTTAAAGCGGTTGAGGTTCAAGCATGCAAAATAATGTTACATGAGTTGAATGTGCATGCGGAAAAGATGGTTGAATTAGTTAATGAGTTTAAGAAAGATGTTGATGATGATGCAAGGCTTTCCTTAATTGTTGTAGCAATTAACAACAAGGATCAGTGTCAACACACTACAATTAACTGGATTTTTGTAAATTATGGACTGTTTTTTAGAATATGAGTTGTTTTTGCAAATTATTGGTCTTTTTTTTTTTTTCTTTTTTTTTTTTGTTTTTTTTTTTTAAGTGGTATAAAACTTGTCCATGATAGAAAAATGTTAAAAAGTATTGAAAGTTGCCCCTTTATGATAATTATTTTAGTATATTTAATTAGATAGTATTTTTTTTTTTTGAACGGCGAGTATATTTAATTAGATAGTATTTAATTAGAATTGTAAAATACATGCTTAAATATAATTACATGCGATTTATAAATGAATCTCATGTGATTTGTATGTGAATCACATGTGATTGTGATAGCAGAATCTCACATCTAATAAATATTATCCGAATCACAAATTCAAATATAACACAAAGGAAAAAAAATATGTTTTTGTATAAAGAATTGTATTCATGCAAAAGAAAATTCTATCGTAAATAACAATCCATATAAAAAACTTCCCAAAAATACTAAAGAAAATGAAAAGTAAATTCAAAACTCAAAAGTGTTCGAGCACCAATCATATCGCATTTCTCTTTGCCTTTGGATTTAATCAATAAGTTGTTCTTGTATACATGTTAGTCTTCTCTCCACAATGTCCACATTTCTTCATCGACTTCACTCTAACTTCAAGTGTTTTCTCTATTTAGATCGAAAATTTGTCATTGCTGTGTAATTGAGTGTTTTAATATTAGCCTTTGGATCAAAATCAAATCAAAGGTCAAGATGCGTCCTTTTGATCTTTGAAGATTTCTTAATCTTTGAGGATCTCACCTCTTTTGTGATAGAAAAATTATACAAATGTTACAGGACCTCTTTAGATAGCTAATGGCACAGGAACCAATCACAAATTTATTTGCTTGTGCATTAATGAAAACTGGGTTGACAACATGACTTAAGTGTCGTTTGATTTGTAGATGGATTTAAGATTAAGATTTGAATTTGAGTAAACAAGGGAGAAAAATATATTTAATTAAAAATATTGTTTTACTATTGTTAGTGATGGATTAAAATAAAGGTTCGTTACTTTATAAAATGCATATATAAGAATGAGATAGGTATACATAATGAACCCACTTTAAGTGGGATAAACAGAGATGAAGGATTGCTAACAGCGGGTGTCAGTGGGTGTTAACCTCGTACATTTTCTTTAGAAAGTAACCAAACAACTAGATTCGATGCCAAAGTCATATCCTGTCCTCAAAAACCACCAAACAAACATGCCCTAAGTTGTGATTATATAACCAATTAAACAATAAATAGTTAATTAGAAAGGTAAAAGCTATACTGCCTCTATTTGATAATAACTTCACATAAAAAAGATGCTCATCTAAAAAATAGTTATAGGCTATATCAGTTACAACAACTATTCTGTGAATAAATCTAAGTTTTGTATACTTAACTAGAAGATATACGTTGACAAAAAACTTGAAAACGCAATGATATCTACCCACTCTGGAAAACTGCCCTTTAATTTCTTCATTGATTCCATCAAGTATTGTTCAACGACGCCAACTTCTATACGTATATCTCCGGTACTATTTGTCTGCAAATTAACCATTATAGTATTAGACGAATCATATATAAAAGTATCCATCATTTATGCAAATGAGTATGCATATAGGCGAAAAAATGGTCAGGTTGGGTGATGGATCAAAAAGGGTTTGGGTCAAAAACGGTCAAGTTGCATTGACCCATAATCACTTTTTTACCCAATGAAAACCAATAGGACTACAAAAACTACATTCTTCTAAGGGGTCTTGTTTTTTCTGAATGCTGAAATCTGAATAACCAGTTCTGAATACTAAGAGACAACATCTGAATTCTGAATACAGGACCATTAAGACTGTTTGAAAAACGAATTAAAAAAATGTTTCAAACTGTTATCCAAATTAATTTCTTAAGTATTATTACAATGTATAATGATTTTGCAGGTTATATGAAATGTCCAAATTCATTTTTGTACTATTTTAAAAGAACATTTGGTTATAATATTTTTAATTGGGCGATTGTTGTAGACAAAAGAAATTAAATAACCCGATAAACACATCTTGAAAACAATCAAACTTTAGAAACCCAATTCTAAGCGCTATCTCTTTGCCTCGTTATATGAAAAAAAATATTAGCAGGTATAAATGATTGCTTTCCCTTGATATAGTTTCAGATATATTACCTGAACAAATAAATCTCATAGGTTCAAGAAAAATAAGAGTCTAATAAGACTTTTAAGGTCTTAATGTAAAAATAAAATCAAGCCATCTGAATCTCAGATTGTATGACCACCTCAGACAATTTACATTAATAAGTACTTATTGATGGAAAACAAATGACCAAGTCTTTGAATAAGAAAATTTAGGATATTGTATATGCATATGTATGAGTTTCAACCTGTTTCTTTATTAGATAAAAATTTATTTTCACTCATATATGACATTGTATGCGTTATACTGTAATAATTTGTGATTTCAAGTGGATTAGGTTTTAGATGATTATTTTATTAAAGACAGTTTCAAACTACAGCTAGATGAAGGAAAACTCTTCACCTCTAACCAAAAGGTCCAGTTTTCCGTAGCTACACCACTTAGTCTGCATATATACGATGGAGGAGCACCTTCAACAATTTCAGGAGCTGCATACAGTCACAGAAAAAAAACATGAATTAAAATAGAAAATTAGTTTTGTTTAGCCATTACAGCATTGATATCTATTTAGACATACAGTGTTTTACCGGTTGATTACTACTCTATTAATGCTATTGGTCTAGGAGCAAAATATTCTCCATTATTAAATCGCAATAAAGTCGTCCAACTTAAATATGAAAAATAGATAAAAAAAAAATGCATGCTCACCAGAAATTCACAATTTTCATAGAAAACGAATGTATGTAATTACAGTTGTTTACCTGGAAGAGTACTGTTTGCGAATGACCAACCAGAAATTGGGCCGGTAATGTTGAGGACAGTAACCCATACCTCCTTTAAGGAACTAAACATAAACAAGAACAAATGACAGAATGATATTATTAATCAATAACGGTTCTAGTAAACAAAAAGACTCCAATACTCACGTTATCAACAACATATACTGTATTTTTTTTTTTTACCGAAAAGCAGAATTAGAATGACATTTTTTAGCTTAAGCGTGAATGGAAAACAAATAATTTTACGTATTGTTTCTCTTTCGGCATATCAATATCAACAACACTGTGTTATATCTACTATTCATTGACTTACCCTAATGTAAATTCCAAGTGAACTCTTCTTGAACCATCAACTGAGATGGTGTCTTGCTTGGAAGTTGATATATGAGGAAAATGATTATAATTCCTTAATATTTCATCTCTATTTGCAGGGAACTTCAAGCTTCGTGAAAACAAGAAAGACAGGGGATATATTGCCTGACAAAAGATACAATTTTTATAAGTAAACTTTACCAAAATGGTTATTTACTTTTGAAGCAGAAGAATCATTCTTCGAATCAACATTTACCATCCATGATTCTCGGTAAGACTGAGTAGCGGTTTCAAATGAAAAATCTGAATCTACATGAAGCTCCTTTGCTACTTCAGGAGCATGTTTGAAAAGGAAAGGTAATGCATTGGAGTCCAATACAGACAAGTCATAACTTGTATCATTAATATGTCCTGCATCTGTATGTCAGAGAAGTTGAAAAGTGGTTTAGAAGATATCATGGTTATTTAACTTCGAGTATGCGGATAATCTAATATTATCATATTATATCAAACACTTTCGTCCAAAATCTCAGCATCATTTTATAACTGATTAATGTGTCGAATATGAATGCAGAAACTAGATTATTTCAATCACAATTTAAATTTATTAGATTAAACTTTTAGTAAGTTTATACATTAAAAGAATACACTTTGGTGATGTTCTACCCATTTGATTTGTTTCCCTTCTAGAGAAAAATTATTTGACCTGTTACATATAATCAAATGAACCATAACCAGGGGTTCCTATAATCTTGGGTCTATATACTAAAATGTGAGCATAGGATATACAGGTCAAAATGTTCTCTTAAATACATCTATATATCCAATCTTGCGTCCCCAAGTGAACCCCATCAATTTATATTGAAAAACTGGTATTTCAACTAAATAGAATGTTGCAATTTTCATAAAAACATATAAAAGGCAAGTTTAGCAATCTTCATGGGACTGAGGGAGCATTTGGAAACAAAACTGTCTAATTATCACCGGCGTACTTCCAGGCAGTTACTTATAAATGGTCGATCCGGTTATGTTTAATTTTAAACGGGTCAATTGCAAAAAAAAAAAAAAAAAAAAAAAAAAAAAAAAAAAAAAAAAAGCTAAAAGGACTAACAAGCTGAATGTTTCCCAGTCTACTTTTAATGCAGGTATCCACATAACTGATTAACCGTTTTATTCAAAAATTTGGATATGGTATTAGCATATTGCTTTTTAATAAGGATTAACATGTTCATTATATACATTAAAAAGGTAAAAATTGTAGTCGATTGGCCTAGCTCATCCAGGTTTTTTTTCAACCCATATTTAAAAGATGACACGTTTCAATCTGAATCCAGTTTGACACGTTACCGAACCCGCCCATTGTACCACCTCTAGTCACAACAGAAATTAATTACGGAAAGGTGACCGTAGACATACACACAAGTAAACAAAGCATTTGAATAGGTCTGCAAACAATACCTGCTGTAACAACAGTATGCTGTAAAATGACCCTTTTTGGCGCATCTATACTATATGGAAAAAACTGTGATGTGATGGCCAATGAAATGGCAGTGGTATGCAGCAAGAACTTGAGAATGGATGATCTGGCTAACCAATGACCAATAACTGGTAAAATAGGGCCCACACATACACCAGTCGCTGCTCCAATAATTGCTGCCACTATAACATCAGGAATGAAGTACCCTGTAAGCAATATCAAAACATCACTAAATCTTAGTAACCATTGGATAAATGTTTATATTGTTAATATCAAGAGACTGCGCCTAAATGGGAGTGTTTTGGTTGTGTTATATGACTATATCAAACTGGTCAAGTCAAAAAGGTTAGCTATCAAATGGATCAAACGGGTTGAAAGTCACCCAAAGTCTATTTTTAATACATATGACCTTGTACATCATTTTAATTAAAGACAAAGTTGGATGTTTTCGTAATCATAATCAAGACACTAAATATTGATAGATAACTAAAAAGACAAAATAGAAAAACAAGTTTGGTTTCAGCACTAACTAAGAAATGACTTATTTTGACCCAGCATGTTTTGAGACAACTTTTAACCGGTTATCTGACATGGCCAACTTGCCACCTTTGGTTATCGCAAAGGACTTGAGATATAAAACACAATTGGCATGAATAGAAGCAGAACAGTTTTACTCTACGAATAGTTTATATAAATCTAATTTTAAAAAACAATAGTGGAGTCAACTACAGCAGTAATCAGATTTGACGTAACTTCCTATTTGTATAGTTGTACACTATTAAGATATTAAAAGTAAATGTACAGGCTGTTTGGTACTAACCATGAGGAAGTGGAAGAGAGCCCATCATTCCCATCTTCTCAGTTAAAAACTGAACTAGAAACCCAGTAAAATAGACAGAATGCAAAAGGCAAGGGATTGAAGGTATCACACATAATGCCGCAGACCTGATAGATGATGAATTCAAGTTAGAATTAGAGTAAAAAGAATGCATCAACACCAGCACAAAAACAATCAATAATAGATAACGTTGTGAAATACAATAAGCATCAATTCTTTGAGCTTATTTATAGGGTTATTACAAGAAAACATAACCAGGTTTGGTCTGATTCATAATTTATTTACCATCTTTGTTTTTTACCCAAAAAAACCCAATATTCACGATGCAAAGAGATAACTGCTTCGAGAAAGGGCATTTGCAAAGAGATATATATGCAATTCCCCCTTTGAAAAATATAAACACAAATATAGATATAAAATTTAGAAGCCACATATAATACCTTAGTGATTCATGACCATAATATTTGACAGATAAACGGTAAAAAACCCATGAAGGAACCATAAAGGCAGCTAACGACAAACTCAAGAAACCTCCACTTAATCCAGCATAAAAGTAAGCCTGTTTGTAGAAAGCTGCATTAGATTTACTTGTGACTCAATTGCTAAATGTAAAATTAATTATTTAAAGCATGCATCTTCATATGCTAAAAAGACAGTATCTATAACAATACACACCATAGTGATGAGAGCATATAAGCCAAATGCACCCCAATACCGTGCTTCCTCAGTAAGTTCCTATAAAACAACATTAAAATTGATAAAGAAGACAAAATGTCATCCCATGCACGATTTCTTTTAAAATGTGGTTGAGAAATTTTCAAGCCATATACAACAAAACTACATGATCATATTATTATTGTACCTGAGATCCTTCATTTCTAATGCAAATGGTAAACATATTAAGACTGATATAGATAATAGATTTGATATTATATATAATGCTATGCGACATAGTTTCTCTTTGTTTAATGTACTGAAACAACATACAGAAAATAAAAAAACAAACCTCTCTTGATAATTTGAGATGATAACGAGCTTGAGAGAGAGGGAAAAATTTTAAAAAGATTCTGGGAATCAACATCCCAGCAAGTGAGCATGGAACAAACATCATATAAGCCAAGTAAGGATGAGCGAACCTACATTTGAAAACAGAAGATAACCCAAATTCAGATTGTGTCCCCACTGAAATTGTTTCATAACTAATGCATATTGATATGGTATATTTTAACGGGTTTGGGATGGGTCATCTTATAGTACAGGTCCAAGTGGCCCGATCTGCGTCGGTCTGACCCACAAATACACTCGTTCTCTTTTTAATTTTATTTTGTAAAAATCAATGTACAGTTATGCTTATAGAAAATGATGTTTTGTTTTCTATAAACCCAAACCAAATCGAATCGACCCGTTCATACATAAATGGATTGACATTCCTACCTCTAGTGTGAATATTAAAACACATAAGTATATTGCAACTTTTTAAATATATGCCAAAAATTAGAAAAGCTCCTCACCAGTTCATTGACTGTCCAGAGAGTAGCAACCTCAGGATAGAAAAGAAAATTGGGAGTATAACTGCAACGATGACCCCAATCACGTGAAATAAAATTCCTGCAATACCCAAAATGACATGATCCATAAATCAAACAATCATTTAGAATTGAAAAACTGTCCATAAACAACTGTTTAAACATCAGCAAGACTCGCTACCTTTTATGAAGTCAAATAAGGCTGCAAATGAGCATAGCAGGCCATAATTTGAAAAGCGCAGATAAAATGGAATAAGTATAAAGATGGCGATAGGTAGATAATGAAATACCATCCCTTGTCTTCTAGAATAGTACACCTGAATTTAAATTAACAAGATTTAGAAAGCAGAAATTTCAATCTTCCGTCTAAGTAAAGCATATGAGCCTATCAAGTACAAACTCAAAGGGACTGTTAGTGAAGATTTTAGTCAGTGGTGTCAAAAATGGGTGTTTCGTACAAGTTGGGTAGCCACAAACACCTTTGTCCTAAATTAGAAAAACCATTATAATAACTAATGTGTTAGATACTTATATATGATTACAAAGATTTATTATTTTGGAGATTTCGACCCATTAGACCTATTTCCTTTTAATCCACATTATTTAATTACCCGTTTAGCCCATTAGAGATAAAAACATAACCCAAACCCACTAGAAAGTTAATGTGCCAAATATGCCACTGCTAGTTTAAATTGTATCATACCAAGAACCACGACAAGTAATCAAAGAACATTGGCTGCTCATCGTCACTTCTTACACCAGACCTTGTATTAAGGGCACGATCATGAGCATTTTCTAGCTTTGACGAATTGGTGAAGGCTTTAATTAAATTCAATAAGTTGTCTCCACGAGCTTGGATGCCTCCAGGTCTAGTTAAGAAACAAATATGCAATGCATCAGAGAATTTACATGAGTTAAAAAGTCATAAAAATTGCAAATTAGTGAAGTGTACCAAAGTTTTAGTGGTAATTCATACAATAATCTTTCTACCGAATCAATTGAGGTATGGTAAGAATAACCCCCGTGCACAAAGATAATATCAAGTCCAGGAATGTTCCCAAAATCAGTTGCAAACATTCTGTAGTCTGTATCACCAGGAACAAAAGCAAATATGTCCTGCATACAAGACAAAAAACAGTAAATGATATGTCTAATAAACAATTCACAGCTTTATAGATAATGGAATGCAAAATTAATTAATGACATGAACGTATTCCTAAATCATTTGACGCAAATGTCAGAAGAGAATATCCCATGTGTATAAAAAGGTTGAATTCTATAAAATCATAAAGAAAAGAGGCCTGCTGAATTGTTTTGGGTCACCAACTTTGTTTTCACCCGTAAATAAGCAACCATCTTCTAAAACATGTTGGAAACCTCAAACTTACAGAAAAATTGTAGAAGGAAACAGACTTGTATATAAAACACCATGAATAGACAGCATAGCAAGATTTATGACTTCATCATTTCTTTTTTATGTCATTGTTTTAGTATTGGGAGCATGAACAATAAAGCTTAAGATCCCTAAAAAATATGAAATTATCCCTTCAAGAAACGGAGAATTATAAAAACCTGTGCTGCACTGTTGCCCATAGGATATACAGCTGATTGAGCATAGACTTGTGAAGGCCAAGATCCAGGTCCAGATTGGCAGACAAGATCTGTAATTTTAATTAAGTGATGACATATCCGGGAAAAAAAAAAAAAAAAAAAAAATGATGAAGTCATAAATCTTTTAATATTTAGGATGGGATAATATTTAGAATGTTCAGACAACTGCTAGATAAATTGTTAATATTTCTCACTTATCTAGTTAATCATGCAGCTTTAGCCATGTCTATCACAAATAGTACATTAGCTCCCGTACGGCTTTCAAACACCCTGCATTTTTTAGCATTCTTCTTATTTTGAAGATTTAAGTCAGGTTAATACCTTTTAACTACAGATTCCAAATGCGAGGGAAGAAACTGACAAGTGATAACTACATTTGTATGTATGAAATGTACTGCAAATGAAAGAAACTTAGTTTAAAGATATAGAAAAAGGTATCATTTTTAAGTTGGGTTTAGACACTGGCACTCAAAGGACTTGCTTTAGACTCAAAGGACTTGCTGTATTATAGAACAGAAGCTGTACTTTTTTTGTGTAATAGAACAGATGGATCTAAAAGTGGCTAAGATAACATATGATACAAGCATGAAAAGAGATGACTGGCATGAAGGATCAAAAAGGAACATGAAGAGTCTGTTTTTGACAAACTGATCACTCAAGATGTTTCAGCAATACCCTACATTAATCAATTGTGTTTTGTATGCAACTGTAAAAAAGGATAATTTTGTATCTACATATTAGGAAGCTAGAAGAGCCTTTAACTACTTACCAAGCCCTCCTGACCCAGATGCTTCCAAATTTATAAAAGCTCCAATTGTATCGCGCCATTTATTTGTCGTTATAAAGCCATGTGAGCCCTGAAAAGTAAGCATATTAAATGTTACAGAAGTAACAGCCATATAATCACTTAATAAATTGGAATATTCGTGAAACTGTACAAATATCTAACTTCACAAAACAAATCTGCAAGTTAATGAATGCCATAATGCTAATTAGCATAACGGAGATGTGAGTAATATGAAATGACTTACAAGCATAAAAAGTTCTTCCGCACCATTGAACAAAAATATAAGTGGTTTAGGAG
Source organism: Artemisia annua (assembly GCA_014162995.1). Classification (NCBI taxonomy): domain Eukaryota; kingdom Viridiplantae; phylum Streptophyta; class Magnoliopsida; order Asterales; family Asteraceae; genus Artemisia; species Artemisia annua. The sequence continues at coordinate 130,198 of LBNU01011031.1, forward strand.
GAACCCAGCCAGAATCAATCGTTAGCCTAGCTATCTCCAATATAGATGCTACCAGAGAAGAAAAATCATGAGAGAGATATTTAGGATTAATTCATATAAGAAAATAAAATGTTTAACAAGTGAGCCTACCAACACAGGAACCACAATCACTGGCGCCAGGTGAACCAGGTGGACTATCAAAATGCCCATTCAATAAAATGGAAGGGTCTGTATCTTTTGAATCTAATGAAGAGACCCTGCAATTAGCGGAGGTTAAACCTATGTGGAATAGAAAACCAAGTGGCGAATACAAGTATATATATATAGAAACTTATTTACTGTTCCTGGTAAGGTATTACTTTGTGAAATACATTGTGTAATGAGCATTTGATCTTAGTTAGTTTCAAGATTGTATTTCCATTAAGACCAGAAACAAATAAAACAAAGATGAAAAAATCGGTTTACAGTATCTTGAAATACCTCATTACTATATTGGTGTGATTCCTATATCCAAGAGACAAGCTGTGACCTAAAAACATCATATTGAAAGAGCCATTAACTACATTTTCCTCAATTTCAATCCTGAAACAATCAAAAGCTTTATATTAGTCGTATATAGTTTCTTCCAATTAAACTTAACACAAACATGCATTTGTATACCAACCTTACGTTAGATCGAGCACGATCTTTTAACATTTCCAATTGTGTCTTAATATATTTAGCAGCATCATGTAAACCTTGACGCCCTTCCTATCATCAATCACATGAAGCGATTTATAATGTACAAAAAACTCAGGGAATTCTAATACAGCTAAAGTTGGTACGCTAATACAACAAGAAAAAAAGCCAGCATAGAAATTTTTTGCTGTTCTAAGAAAATTGCAGTAAATAGTTTTAGATTGGTGCTCTTGTTACCTATCTATGCTATAGATTCATAAGAATTGAATTGTTAACAGCTAAAGATTCAATGTGCACCAGTGGTGACCAAAAAAGTTTGTAATGAAATATTCACAGTATTTGTTTGAAGATAAAGCTTAAACAAGAATGTGCACCAGTGGCGGTCTAGTAAAAACTATAGATATATGTTCACCAATCAGTAAACTAGAGGTACTCCATTTCATTATGCCACTAGCTCATAATCACTGGCACTTTCTTTTATGTATACCACTTCACTTCATTCTTCATCGTCTACTTTATGCGTCTCATGTTAGCTTTTCGTTACATGAACACTGTTGCTATCTTTGTTTCTTCTTAGGCCATGTAAAACAACAGTGACCTAAAATTGTCATAGAGTGAAAACTAAGCCTGCTTAGCTTAAGCACTACCCCTTTACATGCTGACATCCACATGCAACTCAACTCTCCGTGCACGAACCAAATTGAGAGTAAAATCGTTATCGCATTAAGAAAGGAAAGCACAACTTGAAAGTTAGGAAAATACAAAACTTTCCAAAATTAGAGGCACGATAGCAAGTTAACACATGTGATCATTAAAAACACCAAATTCAGTGAATTGGGACCCCACCCCCAATCTATTATATCCATATTCAATAATGATACCACTTTAGGTAATCCTTTATGCCTATTTTCACTGTTTTACCTCAAATCAGAAAGCTAACACTCACTTATAATACATTTACTACGGATTATTTATTTATTTATTTATTTTTGGTATGAGTGGAACCCCACCCGAGCCACCTTCGGTGACCTCGCAGATAAACCCCAGACTCCACATACCACCCTGCAAGACCCATGGAGCCATGTAAACCACTAGCAGTCCACTATTGTGGATTATATGGTTGGGGCAGGTGGCCTAAGGAGTTTGCAACTAATGGGATTAGAACTTGGGACCACTTATAATTCCAAAACTACTAATCAAGTTATGTTTAACCAACTTTCGTGTTTCTATCACATTCAACTTACTTTTTTGGTAACGTAATTACGGTCAATCACGTCAANTCAACTAGTCCCACGACCAAAATGGGAGACAGGTAAATCGCGTAATACCATGATTAAAAGGACACGGGGACATAATCCCAAGACCTCCACTTTACACCACATTTCCCCAATCATTAGACTACCATTATATACCATCTACGATGAACCTACTTTTGCTTTTTCATCCTTCTTTTCAATTAATACAAATTATTTTTTCGTAAGTTAATTACATTCAATTGCACAAAAAATGTAATATGTTACATATATGCATGATAATAAAAATTGTGCAACTATAGCTTCGTGAGAAAATTCAATGAAATGTGTAAATATAGCTGTGTTTGGCGCGGAGCATTTTGGAGCGTAGCGGTTAGGATAAAAAATGATTGTTTCGCAACAAGTGGTGAAAACAAGAGTTAGAATTAATGCTACTTTTACTCATTATAATTTAATTACAGCTACCTTCCCAAACACTTTTATAAAACAAACAGCTACTCCTTACCGTTGAAATGTGTAACTATAGGTATGCGAGAATAATAACCGTTAAAAAAAAAAGTCAAAATGTATTAAATATGTGTATTTATAGTTATGTTTACCAAAACTAGCATAGAATAGCTGTTTGTTTTATAAAAACAAAGTGTAAAAAACGCAATTAACCGACAGTCAATAAACACTTACCGCATACTAACCTAACTATAACTAGTGAGTATATAAAAAAAAAATAGTACGAGTAACAAACCTGACGACCGTCAATCTCGTGAGCCAAAACACGAATATGCTCAACAGCTCTAGCTTCAGAAAACCGATCTAACGGAGCATCAAAACCTAACGGCGTAACAAACTTCATATGCAAAACGTAATACGCTACCATTGACATCAATCCGTACATAACCGCTAACCAAAACAACACCTTGAATCCGGCTTTATCGCCGGAACTTAACCGAAACATTTTTTTTTTTTTTTATTTTAACGGAAGGAGAAGAGATCGAGGTTTATAAATTAAAAAACCGCCCAGATTTGATTTGAAATGAATTGAGTTGTTTCTTTGTTTGTTTGGGGGTATATATATATACGACGAGTATATGACATGGAATAATATTTGGTAAAATCGTTTTAAAATTGGAGTCACGTTTTTTTGACGTTTTGGGTGTCTGGTTTTGACACGATATTGTGCACGACCGGTAAGAGTTATGACATTTTTGGAGTCTAGTGTTCTCTAGATACCTATTTTGGAAAGTTGGTTACGGGTTTCTCATAAGTCCTTCGTTTAATAGTTATCTCGTATAACTCATGTGATCCATGGTGTTATGCTTTTAACGACATGTATATACAGTATATAGCATAAAACAAAGACAAATTATAAAAGCAAAGTTAGTGTTCATGAATTAATTATATCATTTTCCTTTATGGCCAGTGTTGCAAAACAAGGCCTAAAAGGCCGATTAATCGCCGCCCAGGCGCTACAAGACTACCAATCTTTTTTATGTGTGTAAATCGGTCAAACAAATAGGTCAACCGTGGTTAACGGCAGTCAATGACGTTCAACGGTGGTCAAATTTACCAGAAACTTTCAAATCTTGACAGAAATACCAAAAACTCGCCGTAAAAGTGTTTTAGTAACTTATAGTCGTTGTTTATATTTATTACAAGATGTTTTTCTAAGAAAAATTTTGCCATAAATACCTAAAGCTTGTCGGAAATACCTAAAACTTACCAAAAATACCGAAAACTTGTCGAAAATGCAATCCGATTAATCACCGACTAATCCGCCTATACCGATTACAAGTTACAAGGGGTTGACCGTCCGGCTACTGATTCACGATTTTTGCAACCCATGACATTATACCTTTTTGTATTGCCTTTCAAAAAAATTATACCTTTTTGTAAACATCTTTTTCAATTAATTAACGTAAAACAAATAAAAACCAATATTTAAAGAAAAAAAAATGATATCATAATGAAGTGCAAGCTTAACATAAAATAAACAAAAAAATTTAGAAGAAACAAAAATGTCACCTTCAAAAGAGGTAATATTATTTGCTCAAAAAAAGAGGTAATATTAACGTTAAACTTGTACCTAACAACATCCATACATGAAAACGATTTTTTTTTTTTTTTTTTTTTTTTTTTTTTTTTTTTTTTTTTTTTTTTTTTTTTCTATAATGACTCACACGTACATATTATAAAAAAAAAAAAAATGTTGTATTGTTCATGTGGGGTTTTCTTTTCTTTGTTTCCTATAAGTTGGTATTCAATAAACAATATCAAAAAAATGACTATTATTATTGGAAGGAGATTCTCTCAAGTTGTAAAAACAACTTGACTCAAGTTGGGGAAGTGTGAGTCATTGGATATGGCTCAAATCAAAAGAAGTTCTTTTGATTTGAGCCATTGGATCAAATCCAATGGCTCACAAATGTCCAACTTGACTCAAGTTGTATTTTCAACTTGAGAGAATCTCATTCTATTATTATTAATATTGATAAATGATGTCATACAATAAATACAGTAATATTTTTAAACATATAAATTATTGTATATAAAGAAATTATTTAGTCAAAAACTGTTTACTTGTGACTTTTTTGATTTGTATGTACAATCGTTATGTCCAGACTATTTAATAACTAATTGTTTAAGTTAATTATTCTTTGTATCAATTCTTAAGAATATGTTATTCGATTCTCAAAATTAATTAAATACGTTAATCGATACACGAAATAATCAAAATTCAAAAATTTAGTTATTAGATAGTCTAATCTTAACAATGATACACACAACTCAAAGAAGTGACAAGTAAGACACATTTTTGTATAAGCCCTAAATGAGATACCATGGCGGCAAAGATTTATCAACATCTCTTTTATAGTTTGATGTAACATTTCATTTTACTCTATGATATATTTCAATAAGGTTTATGTTAATACAAATATCGCCTAAAAACGTTATTTATATTTTAACGATCTTTGCTAAGTTTTGTTAATGACAAAGTACAAACTTTAGCTTGTAATAAAACATCACTTTAGTTCCTAAGTCTTATATAACTAAGCTTTGCATTTATATTTAAACATGAACTTGTTTTATAATTATCTAAATGAAAGCTTTATAAATAGTTTTTCATAAATGTATTTTATGTTTAAACTTGACATGAATCAATGCATAACTTAATGGAAGTGACTTAGGTCTTTTAACAAGTATTGTCACATCAAGTATTGAAGTCTTGCATGTGCTATGTGTTAGGATGAAGTCTAGCTTTTAAGTTGATGTGACTTAAATTAGAGTTGTCACATCAAGCATTCATGTATGCCTTAATGCTTACTTGCATACTTGATTTTAGTAATTGCTAAGCTACCCTAACATGTTCTAGCTTGTTATGTCACAACATGATCTTNGGGGGTCGGGGAGAGAGATCAAACTGCGTCGAAAATCATCCGATTAATCAGCCGACTAAATCCGCCTATACCGGAGATTACAAGCTAGCAAGGGGTTGACTCGCCCGGCTACCGACTTCACGACTTTAGCAACATATGACATTATGACTTTTTGTATTGCCTTTCTAAAAAAAATATACCTGTTTTGTAAACATCCTTTTTCAATTAATTATACGTAAAACAAATAAAAATCCAATATTTAAAGAAAAAAAATGATATCATAATGAGTGCAACCGCTAAAACATAACCAATCAAACAAAAACTTAGAAGAACAAAAATGTCACCTTCAAAAGGTAATATTATTCTGCTCACAAAAAGAGGATATTTAACGTTAAAGCTCTGTACCTAACAACATCCATTGACCACGCAAACCGATTTTTTTTTTTTTTTTTTTTTTTTTTTTTTTCTCTTTTCTTTTCTATAATGACTACACTACATATTATAAAAAATATGTTGCATTGTTAATCTGTGGGGTTTTCGTTTTCTTTGTGTTCCGATAAGTTGGTATTCAATAAACACCCATATCAACACAAAATGACTATTATTATTAATATTGATAAATGATGTCATACAATAAATACAGTAATATTTTTAAACATATAAATTATTGTATATAAAGAAATTATTTAGTCAAAAACTGTTTACTTGTGACTTTTTTGATTTGTATGTACAATCGTTATGTCCAGACTATTTAATAACTAATTGTTTAAGTTAAACTTAATTATTCTTTGTATCAATTCTTAAGAATATGTTATTCGATTCTCAAAAATACTTAAATACGTCAATCGATACACGAAATAATCAAAATTCAAAAATTTAGTTATTAGATAGTCTGATCCTTACAATGATACACACAACTCAAAAAAGTGATAAGTAAGACACATTTTTGTATAAGCCCTAAATGAGATATCATGGCGGCAAAGATTTATCAACATCTCTTTTATAATTTGATGTAACATTTCATTTTACTCTATGATATATTTCAATAAGGTTTAAAACCTCATCGCTTCCATCATATCTTTACTAACTACTGTCCTTGTCAACTTTTAAATTTGTATTTTATTTATTCAACAATCAGTAATGTGCCATTAATTTATTAAAACAATAATTTAGTGAAAGGAAATATGGAATTTGCAACTGTGTTAATGAAAAGGTTTCGAGTAAAAGTTAAAAATACTCTATGTACTAACTCATATAATTCATTATGCCTTTTCAATTTGTAAATCACTCATTATATACCATTTTTATAAGTAATTTGTTCATTCATTTTATATTCATCTTCTACATCCCGACTCCAGCCAAACAACATGAATTCTTGCTAAAAAACCGAGTTTCAGACAAAATTAAAAACACATAAAATTCAAAAGAAAAACATCATCACTAAATGGTCTAGTGAATAGTGGTAAGGTTCTTAGTTTACTCACATAAGGTCAATGGTTCAAACCTCATTAGTTGTGTGCATGTGAGGTGGTTAAGGAAGGGGCGAAAACGGTTCCGGGATTAATCCAATGAGATTTTAGTAAAAAAAGGTCCGCCGTCAGGTACCCTGAACAGAGAATATCTCATCCATTTAACAATAAGCAATTTTGTTAGAGCGACATATAAAGAAGTTATGATGTAGAAAGTCACGCCCTTTGAAAAAATGTATGCAAAGTAAGAGAATGGGTTTTATGTAAATATGTGTACACGAATTAAACAAGCTCCTTAGATTCATTAAAAGACCATTTCATCTATTAACTCCCTTTCTCAAACATGCCCTTTGCTTCTGAAAGATGACTTTCTAACCAGCCTTGTCCTACCTAGGGCATGAACAACTCCAATCTAAGCCTTTATGAAAGTGAGCTACCTTACTTATTCAAGCCTAAACTAGGAATAGGCAAATAGCAATGCAAAAGAAAGGTTAAGCGAGGTGAGATAAAGTAAATCAACAATAGGCCCTATCTAAAGATATCTCAGTAGCACCTTTGTATAAAGCTTCGAATGAAACTTCATATATGAAATGCAGGAACGATCTGATTAGAAAGTCATTAAAAACTTGATCGAAGAACCAAAGTTCATTTAAGAAGCTATAGAATCGATTACAAAAAGTACTAGTTTGAAAGGCTCATTGGAATTGATCCGCTAAACATAAGCACCTGAAGTACTAAACGTAATAGGTATTAGTTTAGTAATAAAAAGATGAACGTGACCTTTTGCATCTCATGAGAAATGAACTGGAGCATGTGAGTCAACAAGCTTCTAGTACCATGCAGCATATGAAGTTACATTCTTAGATAATTAACTTAGCTCTTTTAAAGATGGTGATTTAAAGTAAATGTACATGATTACTTTTCCTAACGCTTTGTTAAACACTATTTTGTGATTAGTGTTGTTCCAAACACAATAATATGACAATGTTTACAAACACAAAAACTAAACACCAATCACAAGCTGAAATGTTAACATATTCCTTTGACGTTTGATCTTAGATAGGCTTTCTCACCGGTTGAATCTTTCTTCTCGAGGAATGGAAATTGATTTCATGTTCGTCCTCTCATGGAAGTGTGGAGTCCAATCAACATATCTTTTTTGGTTGTGATATTGCTCGAACTATATGGCGTCTCGTTAGTGTGTGGTGTAACATTTCTATGCCTCAATTTGGTTTTAATGATGATTTGATGATTAGCGAGATTAGTTGAGCTCGTGGTCCGCCTCTTTAGCGAAGAAGCAGCGTATTCTTATCATTATTGTGTCCTCCTAATGGTGATTTGGCGTTATCGAAATTCTGTCATTTTTAACTCTTGTTTTATGAGATGTTCAATAGCAATCGTTTGTTTTCTTTTTCATAGCTTAAATTTAGAGGTGAAAAGATTAGTAGTTGAACTGATTGATTAAGAACTTCTATTTATTTCTGGCGCTATGTTGGTGCTTTTTTATTCTATTTGATTTGTTCTACTGTTCTAAAAAAAATAAAAGAAATTAAATAATAATACTAATACTAATAAATAATAATAAATTAGGTGTGTGATTGTGTGAACATAACTGAATATGCGCACTACATGAAAATGCGTACTACCTAAAAGTTTAATCTTTAATGTATTTGATCATTTAATGACTGACTATACCATTAATAATGTTGCATCAAAGTTACTAAGAAGTAATTTTACATTATACTTTGTAGAAATTACTACATGCGTGGATGATCCCTATTATACGTGGTTTAGAGCTTAATCGCTATTAACAACTTGAAAGGTTGATGTTAATAGACGTATAGATAGATAATGGATTAATGTAAACGATACAAAGACAAGGTAAATGTTAAAAAAAATAAAAAATAAAAAATAAAACTCGTTTAGAAACTAACTTTGTGCTTTTTCTTTTTCTTTCATTGGGTCGCTATAGCTATGGTCTTTGCATTAATGAAGGTTTTTTTTTTTTTTTTTTTTTTTTTTTTTTTTTTTTTTTTTTGAACAGGAAGGTTATTTTGATTTGCTCTGCTACATACCGTTAAAGTCGTTGACTACAACTTTAAAATATCTCAATGGAACTATAGAAATGAGTCACTTTATTTTGCATACTCTTATTTTAGTGAATACAAAAGAAAAATATTAACCATTCATCTAGTTTGATCTAATGGTGGGATTAACATAATATTAAATTTAGAATCCTAAGTCCATTGTTTTTTATTTATTTTATTTTTTATTTTTTTTTTGTTTTTTTTATTATTAATTTCTTTCTTTCTTTCTTTCTTTATTATTATTTTTTTTTGGTGTCTGTTTTTTTTCACGCTACCTTTTTTCTTTTTCCTTTATTTTTTTTGTTTTTTTCTTCTAAATCACGTTTTTTTTTTTTTTTTTTTTTTCTAAATCACGTTTTTTTCTAATAAACTTTTTTTTTCCTAATACACGTTTTTTTCGCTTTCATACATTTTCGTCCGTTTTCATACGTTTTTGTCTGTTTTCGCCCGTTTTCACATATTTTCGTCCGTTTTCTTACGTTTTCGTCCGTTTTCATATGTTTTTCGTCCGCTTTCTTACGTTTTCGCCCGTTAACGTCTGTTTTCATACGTTCTCATCTGTTTTCTTACATTTTCGTTTGTTTTCTTTCGTTTTCGTCCGTTTTCTTTCATTTTCGTCTGTTTTCTTTCGTTTTCATCCATTTTTCATACGTGTTCGTCTGTTTTCAGACGTGTTTTTACGCTTTCATACATTTTCGTCCGTTTTCATACATATTCGTTCGTTTTCTTACGTTTTCTTACGTTTTCGTCCGTTTTCTTTCGTTTTCGTCCAGTTTTCAAGTGTTTTTGTCCCTTTCATACATGTTTTTACACTTTCATATGTTTTCTTCCGTTTTCATACATTTTCATTCCTTTTCGTCCGTTTTAAATGTTTTTTTTACCATTTTCAGACATTTTCATATGTTTCTAAATATCACAAGTGATATTCTGAATAACACAAATTATATTCTGAATATCACAAGTGATATTATAAACATCACAAGTTATATTCTGAATATCACAGGTGATATTCTGTGATATTCAGAATATCACAAGTGATATTCTGAATATCACAAGTGATATTCTGAATATCACAAGTGATAATCTGAATATCACAAGTGATTTTTTGTGATATGCAGAATATCACAAGTTATACTATGAGTACCACAAATGATGTTCTGGATATCATAAGTAATATTCGTCCATTTTTCATACGTCTTCGTCCGTTTTCAGACGTGTTTTTACGCTTTTATACGTTTTTATCCGTTTTCATACATATTCGTTCGTTTTTTTACGTTTTCCTTCGTTTTATACGCTTTCGTCCGTTTTCATCCGTTTTCTTTCGTTTTCGTCCATTTTTCAAACATTTTTGTCCTTTTCATACATGTTTTTACACTTTCTTACGTTTTCTTCCGTTTTCATACATTTTCGTCCGTTTTCTTATGTTTTCGTCCGTTTTTTCATTCGTTTTTGCCGCTTTTAATTGTTTTTTGCCATTTTCAGACGTTTTCATATGTTTCTAACTATCACAAGTGATATTCTGAATATCACAAGTGATATTCTGTGATATTCTAAACATCACAAGTTATATTCTGAATATCACAAGTGATATTTTGTGATATTCAGAATATCACAAGTGATATTCTGAATATCACAAGCGATTTTCTGTGATATGCAGAATACCACAAGTGATACTATGGCACAAATGATATTCTGGATATCATAAGTAATATTCGTTCATTTTTCAAACGTATTCGTCCGTTTTCAGACATGTTTTTACGCTTTCATACGTTTTTGTCCGTTTTCATACATATTCGTTCATCTTCTTACGTTTTCGTTCGTTTTCATACGTTTTCGTCCGTTTTCATCCGTTCCAGTTTTCAAACGTTTTTGTCCTTTTCATACATGTTTTTACACTTTCATACGTTTTCTTCCGTTTTCATACATTTTCGTCCGTTTTCTTACGTTTTCGTCTGTTTTTTCATTCGTTTTCGTCCGTTTTTAAATGTTTTTTTGCCATTTTCAGACATTTTCATATATTTCTAAATATCACAAGTGATATTCTGAATATCACAAGTGATATTCTGTGATATTCTAAATATCACAAGTTATATTCTAAACATCAAAGTTATATTCTGAATATCACAAGTTATATTCTAAACATCAGAAGTTATATTCTAATAAAATGGACGAAAACGTAAAAAAACGGATTAATACTTATGAAAACGGACGAATACATATGAAAACGAACGAAAACATAAGAAAATCACAAGTGATAGATATTCTGGATATCACTGAATATCACTTGTGATATTCATAAATCACTTGTGATATTAAGAAACATAAGAAAATGGACGAAAATGTAAGAAAACCGACGAATACGTATGAAAGCATAAAAACACGTATGAAAACGGACAAAAACTAATGAAAAATGGACGAAAACGAAAGAAAACAAAGGAAAACGGACGAAAACGTATTAAAACGAACGAAAACGTAAAATATTTGACGAAAACGTATGAAAACAGATGAAAATGGGCGAAAACATAAGAAAACAGGCGAAAATGTATGAAAGCGTAAAAACACGTTTGAAAACGGACGAAAACGTATGAAAAATGGACGAAAACGAAAGAAAAATAGACGAAAATGTATGAAAACGAACGAAAACATAAGAAAACGTAAGAAAATGGATGAAAACAGACGAAAATGTATAAAAACGGACGAAAACGTCTAAAAATGAGCGAAAACATAAAAAACGGACAAAAACGTCTGAAAACAGACGAAAACGNTGAAAACGGACGAAAACGTATGAAAAATGGACGAAAACGAAAGAAAAATAGACGAAAATGTATGAAAACGAACGAAAACATAAGAAAACGTAAGAAAATGGATGAAAACAGACGAAAATGTATAAAAACGGACGAAAACGTCTAAAAATGAGCGAAAACATAAAAAACGGACAAAAACGTCTGAAAACAGACGAAAACGTATCTATACATATATAAGAGGCTAAGTTTGAGTTGCACATGATGCGTTGAAGTTTGTACATGAGGCATATAATGATGACTCATCATGTCTAATGCCTAGGTGGCGCTGACTGTAATGCCCAGTCAGCACACACATTTCATGAAAATTTCGGAATTTTATTAAAAATTTTGACACAAATGAGATTCGAACCCCGGTCTCCCATGTAAACAAACAACAATTCAACCACTAGACCAAAGTGGTTTTTGTGATACAACTTGAAAAACAAAATGGATAAAGACTTTCATATCGGACGCTATAACTATCTACATGGTTGACTTTCATATCAGTTTCAACACATTCCGATCCTTTCCCCCTTTTTTCTGCATCCTCTTTTATGTCAATATACGGTTTTCTTAATCCTCTCACCATTAATAACTTCAATCAGTTATACTCTCCAAAATCATATCACAATAATCACGGAATCCTGATTTCAATCACTAATTTTGAATTAATTCAAATTTTATCACTCAAATCAATTCAAATTCCTAAACCCTAATTTGTATCTATAAATACCCAAGGTAATCATTTTGTAACATCACATTCATCATTTCACCTATTATTTCAACTGTTTAACGTTAATCATGAATAGATATGCAGGTAAAAAAAATGGTAACATGGGATATCAGAAATCACCAGCTCTACCAGGTAGTTTAAGAAAGAATGGAGGTTTTGGAGGTTATGGAGGTTTTGGAGGTTCAAAGGGACATGGTGGTGCCAGTGGATCAGGAGGTTAGTCATATGTTTTTTTTTACGCATTTAAGTTTTTTGTGTTTGTTTTTAGTTATGATGTTTTGTTTGAAATTCGTATTTTCATGTTGTTGTAATCTCTTTATTATGTAAAGATTAATGTTTATTGTGATACAATGGCAAATCCTTATGTGTGTTTTGATTATACATATTCAATTATGTGTTTAGGATTGTTTTTTAATTGCCATTTTGTTTTAATAATGCAAATGTTTGCAACTCCTTATACGCTGTTTTGATTATAATGCAAATCCTTATATATGTAAAAGATTATTTGTTATTGTGATTCAAAGGGAAATCCTTATGTCTATGGTCTGATTATACGATATTCAATTATGTATTTAGGAATGTTTTTTGCTTGCAATTCTTTTTTAATAATGCAAATGTAACAAAAATCATTATATGCTTTCATTGTTATACATTTATAATTTTAGTTTTATTTGTATGTATATCAGCTAATGGCAAGGAATTAAAAATCACGCCTATCAAAGAAGTCAATCCTATGTTGGATGATATAGCTGTTCAAAGAAGATGTATCTCAATATTTCATTCGCATAAATTGAATGCGCAACATGATCCATACAGCCTAGATATTGTGCTGCAAGATGTGGAGGTATTTACACTAACCTTTTTTCAATCTATACAGTATAATCGTAACAGCATTTTAATCACCATATCTTTTCTCCAATGCAGAACACTAGGATCCAGGTCTACATAAAGAAGGAATTCATGTTTAGGTTTGAACCACTGTTTGAAGAGGGTAAATGTTACATAATTTCAAACTTTGGAATTGCTGAAAATGGGGGAAAGCTTCCTTTGTTGCCGCATAGGTTCAAAATAAGCTTTTACAAGACAACTATTGTCACACGTATCGATCCTTTTGATGACAACACACATGGTTTTATTCTAGAACCATTTAATCATTTGTTGGATCCTGAACATTACCAGTACTATTACAACGACGCTGTTGGTATGTAGTTGATGCCTTTTTTCAATATCATTTCTATATTCTGTTAAATTCAAATATAAAAAGATTATGTTTACTTATATGCAATAAAACCTCTGTTGTCATACATTTCACTTACATCCAAGCAATTTTTTTTTTTTAAATAGATGTCATTGGATCGGTGGTTGGTATTGAGGAAATAGTCCCTGTTATGTCTGCAGCTGGGAAGAAGTTGCGTAGGACAGTTGTTGTCGAGGACGCTGAGTAAGTTTGAATAGAAGAATAATACTCCATTGTTTTAGCATGTTATTTAAATCGAGTCAATCTTTACTTACCATCTATATTTTAAAAAAAAAACTTTACAGGTCCAACCGTTTGAACCTTACTTTCTGGGATGCATGGGCTTCGATGTGGGATCAGTATGCCAGCAAGCGTCAGAAAATCGATCATCTGGTGGTTATACTTCAATTGGGAAAAGTTAAGTACTGGGACGGTAAGTGCGTTGTTTTATTTCATTATTACGAAAACATTATGTTATTTTGGTGGTGCCTTAAGAAAATGTATTGAATTTTCCATATGCAGGGTCAGCCGCAGTTCATAATGCCCTGTTTGGTTCAAAGATCTATATCAACCGTGACATTCCAGAAATCGTATCATTCAAAACAAGGTTAGACATCTGTTTTTGAATGATACATTCTTCATCAGTATATTAATTTAAATTGTAATTATTATTAATTTTTTGCTTATTTTAATTGCATTTTAGGGTTCAACAGCGTGAAGGTTTTGATGCTAACCAGGTCAAGATTGCGGTGTTCTCACCTGAAGTGAAGGTTCAAACCATGTCTGAGTTTTTTCACGGTTGTGTGAAAAAGATGGTTGGTGCGATCCGTGATTGTGACCCTGTATGTTACTACATCTTACTATAAAATACGCACATACTGTATTTCATGTATATCCATTAACCTTTTTAAATTATTAAATGCAGGATTCACATTGTATTGTTTTAGCAACAATACACAGGATCCACAAAGAGAATGGCTGGGCATATACAGCATGTAAGGAGTGTAACAAAAGAGTGTATGTTGTTGACGGAAGGAACCGCAAGCCTGCATTTATTTGCGAGGATCATGGCTCTGTACAAGTTGCATCCAGGTAAACAACACTCTTTATTGTGATAGTTTAGGTTAGTATTTTAGTTTACTACTTTGTCTATACATTTTGATTTTTTTTAATCATAGGTTTAAGGTGATTCTAAGGCTGATTGATGAGTCCGGTTCTGCCCCCGTTGTTTTTTTTAACAATAACTTTTCCAAGCTTTCTGGTTATACTGCTTGGGAATTGATGGAAAACCATGGTATGGATCCAGATGAATATTGGCCACAAGAGGTGGACAAAATAGTTGGGAAGAAATGTCTCTTTAAGATTTACTATTCGGACTACAANTTTTTTTTTTTTTTTTTTTTTTTTTTTTTTTTTTTTTTTTTTTTTTTTTTTTTTTTTTTTTTTTTTTTTTTTTTTTTTTTTTTTTTTTTTTTTTTGTCAGGTTCCAACTCAGGAATTCAACACACCTGCTACACGTACAAATATTTTTAGAATTTAACACGTACCATCAGCTTAAGAAACATTCACATTGTTTCAAACAAAACACAAAAGAACCCATCAACTTATCCATAGGCTAATCCATGTCCATAAACTACCGACATATACCATTTAGCAGGTTAACAAATGTGGAATATTGGGAAAAATTGGTTCTGACCATTTTCCGCATCCACGTCTTCCCCGTTCGAGACATACTTGAACCTTATAACCTTTGTGTACTTGAATCCACATGCCTCTGCTAACTGCTTCCACTTCCCAAACATATTCACGTGATTGGTTCTGCCAGGAGTTTCCCTGTGAGGCTGCATTCGGATTTCCATTTCATCTCTATAATTCTGGTGAATGACAAGCGCCTTATTGTACATGTGCATTGGGTGAAAGTCAAGGAAAGTTGAAGGTATGGCCTATAATATTTGAATTTGCAATTAGATTTAACCAGGTGTTGAGCAATCAATGTATCTGTATATAAAATAAAATCAATTCAATTACCAATCTGTTGTAGCACTGGATCATTGCATAGCTTTTATAGAAACTTCTTTCCCTTTCTCCAAAGTGATCGGTGTGGAAGGGCCAGTAGCATATGTGCTTCATTCTATTGTTGTCTACAAATGACAAGTATTCATTATATATGTTACCAATCTACTTAATAAGACAGGCCTAACAAAACATTGTATTATGCAAACTTAAAAAAACAAATAACCACAATAATAATAAAATAAAAAACTTACTCTGTTCATTCCACTTCAATGGAAGTTGCACCCTTCTTAGAGTAGCTGCTCCTTTGAAAATGCCCAGTGTGATCATTGTCCCTTCACCATCAAATGCATCAACCCACAAACCGTGTCCCACGTCTTTTGTGAACACACATGTAGTTCCAGCCTCCAGACCAATATTGTTCACCAACGTATTCCACACCTCACCCAACAATTGATACTTAAAAGTTCCAACACTCCCAAATACTTCTACACGCCGGACATAACATTGGTCATCCTGTCCGTTTGCTTGGATAGTTACCTCATCAAACTCCTCGAATCCTGGTAGCAATTCAGCTGGAATTGCCTGTATTAAAATATAACAGCAAAACTTTAAATCTTTTTATACAAGAACCTATAATACCAAGATTTCTCTACTTTATTAATTGCAATTTCGATCTATTTTAATTTTTAATACCTGAGGCAAATAAGGGTATGGCAAAACAACAGTCTTGAATCTTGAGAAAGTAGCTCTTTGTTGTGCATAACCACCCACTTCATGTCCGTTTGTCAAGTACCCAGTCACATAGAAACAGTCATCGTCTTCTTCTACAAAGTGCAGCATGTGTACATCTTTATTCAAGCAGCGTTTGCAAAAAGCTTTCCATCTTGGTCCTGTTAAGTACCAACGACCGTAGCGAGCCCTCACTAATGTCACACAGAAACGATAACCATCTGCTGATTTGATGTATATTTCCAAGTTACCCCTGTATGCTTCCAAATTGTAAACTGGCGGTAAAACCTATAATAAAAATTGCAAATGTATTTCAATTTTAGAGTACAACAACACTCCACCTTATGTTACGCAATTGCCTTATCATTATTTCAACTACCTGATATTCCCCAAAGTGCTCCTTATCTTGCTCGATAATAAACTCGATAGACATTCTTTCCTACACGTAAATACAAATTTATTAAATGATTGTATACAACTTCATAGCAGCGATGACAACCCACTGTCTGTAAACTACATCTTAAAAAAAATTATGGTTCAACACTAACAATTTCTTCACGTATTCTCTACAAATAGACAATTATCCATTAAAGTACCATATAAAACTATACAACATTATCAGTAACCGCTTCGATATACACCATAACACTCACTTTACCCACCTTTAAACAAGGAGTGTAAGTGACTAAGCGTATTCAATTTACATAACCTATATTATTTAGTAATTTTATGGATATTTCAAACAACAAACACTTTCATCATGATCATATGATAGTTTAACAAGTTCCAAAATTATAGTTGATCAAATTTTATGGTGTGTGTATTATATCCGCTTTACATGACTAATTCAATACGCTACATTCAATAGTTGATCAAATTATCTAATTAAACAGATGGGCTTTTGATGATTTACAACCAAAATGTATCACCAACACTACAATTTGCTTCACATAGTATCTATAAATAGCCAAATATCCATAAAAGTACCATATAAAACTACACAAACATCATAAGTACCCGATTCGATACACAAACAATAATATTCAGTTTACCCACCAGAAAATTTGTTAAAGATTTATTTTTTTTTCCTAAACCACACTAATCCACAAAGTCATAAAAACAATTTATAAAGTTCATTTAAACAGATGATTAAGTGGATATTTGTTACTTACCTACCAATGTTAAAACATACATATTATCTAAGTTAAAGCATATCTTAGGCCGTATCTACCTTACTAACAACAACACATGCAACCTTTTATCAAAGTATATCTGAGAACATATTTGATTTCATCATTTAGAACATAAAGTTAAAGATCGATTATAAAAAAGGGTATCAAAACAGATATTAACAAAAAATTGTGTTTATTTGATCAAGTATTTCACAAAAAAAAATTACAATATTTGTAAACAAAAGGAAAAATCTTACAATATTAAGTCGGATGGCAAAATAGTTGATCAAGAACACTTGACTCAGGATATAAGGGAGCAATGATTACCGTAGTGGTTTTTGTTGAAGTAGAAGAAAGGTGTTTAACGTCTCGAGGTTATGAATACAAAAAGATTTTTAGATTTTGTAGGTCCAACCCAACTATAACAATGCACCAATATTTTTTCACTTATGTAATATTTTTTTTATATAATTGCCTTTTTTTTTCTTCTTTTAAATGTCCACAATTATGGCATGTTGTATTTTGTTATCTTCATATTTATGTATAATTTATAATATCATCCTTCATTATAGGAGTTTTAATTGCATTTGATTGGCATGAAATTAGGAAACTTAAATATTTAAATTAATTATAACATATATATGTTACATTGATTTGAAAACCAAACGTTTTTGTAAAAAAAAATAAATAAAAAAAAAATAAAAAAATAGTATTCGATCAAAACATTCTTCACAAAACAAATAGGATACATAAACATATCCATGAAAGAAAATCAGAAAGTTAACAGCAATCATGCAAAAGGAAAAGAGGTCATGTTGATACCCGAAGGTATGTTATTTCTTATTCATAATTATACGTATTTCTTATGTTTTTGATCATTAATGAAAAATACAACTCATAAAAAGATAGTGGTTAGCAATCCTAATAGTTTGATTTTTGCTCTGTTAATTTTTGTTAATATATCAAGCAAACACACATATGAATAACAACAAGAGGAAAGCTAAAGCAATTCCAAGTCCTCAAAGACATTCACATGTTCCGGTACACGATGCACCTTTAGTTGATTTCTCAATTAGACAGGTTGGAAAGAAGGCTTCAACAACTCGACTCCCAGAAAGTTTGTCACTCGATTCATTGTTACAATACAAATATACTTTCTTTTATAACAACTATTAACCTATTTATAATTATTTTATAAATAGGTGTGCGTTATGAGGTACTTAATTCTAAAAAAGATGTTACAACACCATCTACGGATTTCTCATTAAGAATATCGGGAAGAAAGCCTTCAAGACCTCCACTTACAGAAAGTTTGTCACTCGATTTATTGTTACAATACAAATATACGTATTTTTTTTATAACAACTATTAAGCTATATATAATTATTTAATTGTTAGGTGTGCGTAATGAGGTACTTAATCCTAGAAAAAATGTTACAATACCATCTACGGATTTCTCATTAAGAAGACCAGGAAGAAAGCCTTCCAGACCTCCACTTACCGACATTTCAAATAATGTAACTAATGAAACAAGCGCAAAAGGTATTGATATTACGTTTGTATTTGTCATTATAACGTTTTTTATAACAAATTTTAATTTATTTGCATGTATAAAAATTAATGTTATTGTTATTCATAAATAGAATGGTATGTGTTAGGAAAAAGAACTCCTACACCATTATCTCCTGAGTCGATTCAAGCGGCTAAAGTTCTTCGACCTAGGGGACGTCCCCCTAAAAACAAAGGTCGCATGGCGTAGTTCATTACGTTAACTAGTTTATTAAATTTATATTAAGTTTATATGAAATTTATTTTATTTATTTATTTTCTATTAGACATACCGCTTAACGATGTTACCCCTGCTGTGTCATTAACTCCAAAGACTACAATACGTAATATTGAATGTAGTAATAGTGGAAATACCGAACCAACGTCAAAAGGTATTAGCCGTTTCATATTAATCATAATCGATCACCACACTTTTAAAAAACAATACGTTCCATATATACTTATTACATATGTTATGTGTTTGTAGGTACATTCGTAAGAAACAACAATGGTTCAAGGTTTTACAACCAAACGCCGGTGAAATTCAATTTAGGCAAATATTTACATTACTAACTCATCATGTATCCAACATTTGAGATACATATTTTATAATACATTTATGATATCACAGGTTCCGCATCTTCTAAACGCGATACAGTATCCAATGGCCAATCCTCTTTACTTACAGCTGGCCGTCAAAAGCTTAATGGAAAAATGTTTACCAGGCAATCTGCAAGGTTTATTAACTTCAACCACGCTGATCCGGTACTTGCTAAAAAGGAAAATAGACATGCATTAGTTGGAATTTCGAAAGGTAAAGAATTAAAAAGCAACACTTATCAAAACATTATTTATTCTTATAAGTGCAACATGATATGAGTTTTGCGTTAAATATGCGAAAGCACGTATATCTCATTAATGTATTTCCATATACCAGATTATCTTGATCATGGTGATCCAACATTTGAATGCGAGTCTTGTGATGCAATGTTATGGCATGCCGAGTCAATAAGAGGAGCACCCCTTGGCAGTTCCAAGTCATACTCACTGTGTTGCGGTAGAGGTAAGGTTATGTTGGGCACTGAACTTAAAGAGCCCCCTAGACTGCTCAAACAACTTATTAAGAATGAACACCCTAAGAGCAAGACATTCATAGACAATATCAGACGGTATAACTCAATGTTTGCATTCACTTCCATGGGTGCTAAACAAGACCATTCTGTTAATGCCGGACGTGGTCCATATTGTTTTCGCATACATGGTGAGAATTACCATCAAGCAGGCAGTCTGTTGCCAAAAGCGGGGGAGCCACCTGCATTTTCTCAGCTGTACATCGTTGATACTCAAAATGAGATTAGAAACCGAATGAACGTTGTCAGGTTTAATTTTTTATCCAACACCATTTTGTTATTTCACATCATCACAGTGTTTTAAATCTTTATTTACTTCCTAAATTTTAAATCTTTATTTTACAGCAACCACTCGGACACGTCTTCCAACGGTAATGAGTTGGACTTCCAACTTACGAAGGAGATAAAAGACATGCTTGATCAAATTAACCCATTGGTTCAAGATTTTCGTATGGCTGGTGAACGTATGAGGTCTTGTCGTGATGAAAAGGTTTGTCTTAAGCTTATTGGAACAAGGGAGCGCGATGGTAGACATTATAATCTACCTACCGCATCTGAGGTCGCTGCCTTAATCGTTGGATATTTTAAAGAGACAAAAACAAGAGGGACATTATTCTCCATCAACAAGATGGCGATCTTAAGAGAATCAGTGAGCTGCATCCCTCCTATCTCGCATTGCAATACCCTTTGTTATTCCCTCATGCTGAGGATGGATATCGTACAAATATATTCCATGAAGGCGTAACTGATTACGATGAAACAAACAAAGGAACGCGCGTTACAATGAGAGAGTTGTTCGCATATCGTGTACAAGAAAGGAAAAACGAATACTCCATGATGCTAAACGGTAGAAGGCTATTTCAGCAATTTTTGGTAGATGGATACACAATGGTTGAATCAGAAAGAATGTCTTTTAACAAAAAAAAAATCAGAAAGAGCTTAGAAGTGATACTTATTCTAATTTGGCGAAAACGTGAGAGGATGCAGAGTCTGGATTGAAACTACGTGGCAAAAAGGTCATCTTGCCGTCGTCTTTTACCGGTAGTCCAAGGTATATGATGCAGAACTATTTGGACGCGATGACTATTTGCAAGTTTTATGGTTATCCAGACTTATTCATAACCTTTACATGTAACCCAAACTGGCCGGAAATTTCACGTTTTATGGCCGAGAGAGGTTTGAGCTCTGAGGACCGACCGGATGTAATAACACGAGTATTTAAAATTAAGCTTGATAGCCTTATGACTGATTTAAAGGATCGACGTACATTTGGACGATGCAAAGGAGGTAATAACATTCAACTATTATCTCCATTTACCATTAATAATCTTTTCCTTGTCTTTGTTACCTTATTACTTAATTTCATCATTTTTTGTTTTTATATTTTCCAGCTGTTTACACGGTTGAGTTTTAAAAGAGAGGCCTTCCTCATGCTCACATATTGCTATGGCTTGAAACTGAAGATAAGTTAACCACGACAGCAAATATTGATAAGTATATATCCGCTGAGATACTGAATAAGGAAGAGGACCCTGAATTGTATCAGATCGTTACATATCACATGATGCACGGCCCATGCGGACATGATAATCCAAGTTGTCCGTGCACGGTTGATTTCAAATGTACCAAGGGCTTTCAAAAACAATTTAACGAAACAACAGTTATTGATGACAATGGTTTTGGAATTTACAGGTGGAGGAATGATGGAAGTACAATAAAGAAAAATGGAACTGATTTGTATAATGGTTTTGTAGTTCCTTACAACCCCGGTTTGCTCAGGCGATATCAGTCGCATATAAACGTTGAATGGTGCAACCAGGTTGGATCCATTAAGTATTTATTCAAATATATCAACAAGGGACCGGATAGGGTTACTGTTGGTGTAGATGGCGAAGAGGTAGACGAGATTAAGGATTTCTATCATTGTAGGTATCTCTCTGCTTGTGAAGCAGCTTGGCGTATATTTAGATTTGATATACACTATAGGACTCCAGCCGTTGAACGTCTGCCATTTCATTTGAAGGATGAACAGTCCGTTGTATTTGATGCAACCGAAAGCATTGATTACACTCTTGAAAAGGATTCTGTAAACCAGACTAAATTTGTACAGTGGATGGAGCTAAACAAGACTGATACGTTTGCGCAAACATTGCTTTATGCGGAGATCCCTAAATTTTATGTTTGGAATTCTCAGAAAAGAATTTGGACAGAGAGACAGAGAGGTTTTAGTTTAGGACGTATTCATCACGTTCCGCCTTCTTGGGGAGAGTATTTTTACTTGCGTGTATTGCTAAACAAGGTTAGAGGTCCGCAGAAATGGGAGGACCTTAGGAAACATGACGATGTTGTGTATCCTACTTATAGAGAAGCTTGCTATGCCCGTGGACTTTTGCAGGATGATAAGGAGTATATTGATGGATTAAATGAAGCGAGTCATTGGGGAATGGGCGATTATTTGAGGTCATTCTTTGTGATGCTACTCATGACAGATAGTATGTCTCGCCCCGACATAGTTTGGGAAAAAACATGGCATCTAATGGCTACTGATGTGGAGCGTGTTGAGCGCATAAAGCATAATAATCCTGGTATGTTGTTTTAATTATATATGGCCAAACAGCATTGATTCTGTATTACATGTATAACTTACATAATGACTTAATAGCAGCCATCACTAACTTATTCTCCATATGTTTAACAATATTATTTTGTCATTATTTGCCAAATAATCATACACATAGTTTACCACATTTATTTTACTTTGTTATAATTTCATTTTAGATCAATCAAGCTTCTCTATTATTTAACAATTGTATATTAATAGTAACAAATATATGTATATGCAGGTCTGCAACTTTCAGACAATCAGAAGTACAACATATGTCTAACTTATATTGAAGACATGCTACTGTGTAACAACAAGAGTTTGAAGAATTTCACTAACATGCCATATCCGAATGACGAATTCACGATGGAAGGGTATAACAGGTTGGTATATGATGAGAAATCGTACAATGTAGATGAATTAAAAGAGCAACATAAAACATTGTATGGCAACTTGACATATGAACAAAAACGTATTTATGCAACTGTTATGGACGCTGTAGACAACGATAAAGGTGGGATGTTCTTTGTGTATGGATACGGTGGAACTGGAAAAACATACCTCTACAAAACAATGTCTGCTGCATTACGTTCAAAAGGTGGTATAGTCTTGAATGTTGCGTCTAGCGGTATTGCAGCGCTATTGTTGGAAGGCGGAAGGACAACACATTCTAGGTTTGCAATTCCAATTAAAATATTAGAAGATTTAATGTGCCACATTCCTGGTGACAGTGATCTCGCTGATTTGATACGACAAGCGAAGCTCATTATATGGGACGAGGCTCCTATGATACAGTCATATTGTTACGAAGCACTTAATAGGACATTGCGAGATATTTGCAGGACAGACCCTTCTCAAGAATCTAAACGTGTTTTTGGTGGAAAAGTGGTTGTTTTTTGTGGTGATTTTCGACAAATCCTTCCTGTCATTCCTAATGCCAGCCGTAATGAAGTCGTCCATGCCACAATTAACTCTTCTTATCTGTGGCAGCACTGCAAAGTTATGAACTTAACGGTAAACATGAGGTTGGGTTCTGGATCAACTGAATCCGAAAGAAAAGAAATACAAGATTTTGCTGATTGGATTTTGGACATTGGTAATGGAAAGGTTGGTGGTAAGAATGATGGTGAATCGATAGTTGTATTTCCGGATAGTATGTTGATTCCAGAGTCAGATGATTATGTGGGCTCAATAATTGAGGCAACATACCCGAATTTGCGCCAAAACCTATGGGATGCTGAATTCTTTCAAGAAAGGGCCATTCTTTCATCAACTCATGAAATGGTGGATTTGATTAATGGACGCATGCTGGATTTAATTGAAGGGGACGAGACAATATACGAATCATCTGATTCTGTTTCTTTGGACGACGAAGACACAAATTTTG
Organism: Artemisia annua; assembly: GCA_014162995.1. Classification (NCBI taxonomy): domain Eukaryota; kingdom Viridiplantae; phylum Streptophyta; class Magnoliopsida; order Asterales; family Asteraceae; genus Artemisia; species Artemisia annua. The sequence goes on from LBNU01011031.1 coordinate 154,372, forward strand.
ATGATTCTATTTACACTACAGATTTCCTTAACGGTATAAGGATGTCCGGCCTTCCGCAACATGGAATAAAGTTGAAGATTGGTACTCCTGTAATGTTAATGCGAAACATTGATCAAAAAGCAGGGCTATGCAATGGAACCAGGCTACAAGTGATAAGGTTGGGAGTCAACGTTATTGAAGCGAGGATCATATCTGGTGGAGCTGTTGGTAGGATTTGCGCTATTCCCCGTATGGTTATTACCCCTTCAGAAACAAAGATGCCATTCAAATTAAACAGAAGACAGTTTCCTATTCAAGTGTGTTTTGGTATGACTATTAATAAAAGCCAAGGACAGACATTGTCACAGGTTGGTTTGTATTTACCAAAGCCGGTCTTCTCACACGGACAATTATATGTCGCTTTGTCAAGAGTCAAGAGCAAGCGAGGACTAAAGGTTCTATGTTTAGATAGGGAGGGAAACTATTGCAACTCAACTACAAATGTAGTTTACAAAGAAGTCTTATGTCGAATTTGAAATCAGGTATCTTTCAACTATTCCATTCTTTTTCGTGATTTGGTGACTAATAAAAAAACATACGTTTTAGTTTGTATACTGTTAATCACATGCTTTTACCTTTTTTACTCAAATT
>LBNU01011031.1:164353-189834 GCA_014162995.1 Artemisia annua
AAAAACATATTTCACTAACATCTCATGCAAGTCAAGTATAATCATGTGATTTTGCTTGAATAATTAAATATAATTTATAATTCTCCTAAAATAATAGGTAGATTATAACATATATACATATATATTTTTTTTTTTTTATTTTTATTTTTAGTCCACCAAGTATAACTAATTGAAACATGTTAAGTGATTCATTTCTTAATCGATAATAATACATAATCAAAACGAAATTTTAAAAACCCTGTGCGTGCACATGTATTATAACTAGTTTCTCTAATACGAAGCATGTAGTCATCCTTTTTATTTTAAAAATTCTTCTCATTAATTTGATGTTTAGTCTACATCTAACTAGTTACCTCAACACCAATAACCAACCCACACGAAAGCAACAACATGTTTATCGTTAATGGCGGATCCGCACACCATTAAATACACAACAAAACAAACAAACAAACAAACCACTGTAGTTTACGTAGTTTATGTCAACCGTCAACACTCACACATAGCTTCATTTCACATCTTCACTTTTTCCTCCACATTCCTTCCATCTCAAACATCCTCCCCTCCTTACTTACTTCAATCACACAAAACACTTTACCCAATTCCCACAACTAAATAATACTACTAATAACATTATGTATATTATACATCATCACACACATCATTTCAATCATAATACCCCAAAAAATGATCACTAAATCACTCATCTCAATCATAATCCTTTTAACCATAATCCTCCTCACTACTTACTTACTCACATCTTCAAACAACCCAATCACAGCCGTTGATCTCAGATCTCAATTCTCATTCCACAACGCTTACACTACACCATGCCGCACCGTATCCCCCCTCAAAGTCTACATGTATGATTTGCCCAACAGGTTTAATGTTGCTATGCTAAGTAGCAAATTTGCTAAAGGCAATGATGACGTCATCGTGACTGTTGGGAATGTGCCGGCCTGGCCGGGGGGCTCTGGGTTGAAGCAGCAGCATAGTGTGGAGTATTGGATGATGATGTCATTGTTGTGTGAGGATTGTAGTAAGGATGGGGAGGCTGTTAGGGTTTTGGATCCGGATGTGGCGGATGTGTTTTTCGTTCCGTTTTTTAGCTCGTTGAGTTTTAATACTCATGGTAGGAATATGACTGATCCCGATACGGAGGTTGATAGGCAGTTGCAGGTATTGTGTGAGTTTTGGTTGTGTACGAGGTTATTGAGTTTAGGAAATGCCTAGAAATGTGAATTGTTAAGATTGCCCAAATATCTTAGTTATGAGTTATGACATTTTAGTAACTATATAGCGTTTTTTATTAAATCATAGTCGTGAGTTACCTCAAACATGCGTATAGGGGTGTTTAGTTTAATTAGTTTTCTGGGCCTACGAGCTTACTGAATTTCGGAAAAGCAGTTAAGATCGAGATTAATGGTTTATGAGTTTATCAACTTGAGCAAAGAGCTTATCTGCTTTTCATTTTTTCAGTAAGCCCAAAAATAAGCTAAACTAAAGCACTCCTATGTGATTGTTTGAGGTGGATTACTGACTTGATTTAGTAGAAAAGAGTTGCATAATTATATTTGAATGGCATAAGAAATATAAATGTGCAATGTTAGTGATTCACACTTTATCTACATTAAGTATCTATTTGAAAAGTAGTTTGAATTATGGAAAATCCAAAATTTGTGAAACACTAACATTGCTCAAATAGATTGTTATGACATTTTAGACTTCACTATATAGCTCTCTTGGTTAAATGAGGTCAGATTTATCTTATACAATCATATAGAGCGTGTTTTTAGTTTAACTGGTTTTGTGTGCCCGCAAGCTTATTGAAGTTCGAAAAAGCAGTTAAGCTCGATATTTATGCCTTGTGAGTTTATATATTTGAGCGTATGCTCAAGTTGACGAGTTTACAGGGTATATAGTTTATCTGATATTTTGAACTTCGGTAAGCCCGTAAGCCCAAAAATAAGCTAAACTAAAACACTCCTATGTGTTTGTTTGAGGTGAATTACTGACTTGATTTAGTATAAAAAGAATTGTAGACTTTGAATGTCAGAAACAATATAACTAGGCAATGTTAGTGATTCACATTTTATCTACTTTAACTGGCTATGTGATAAGTAGTTACTTTTTCTAGCTAGATAGAGAGGATTACACATAATTAGTTCTTTACAATGATTTTAAGTAGTTGAGTGTTCGTATTATGGTTTACTTATATGTTTTGTGGCGTCTCGGCTTGCCAATTTGAAATGGCTATTGAGCTATTTTAACGAAATAGAGGGGGCAGTAGCAAAAGAATCTTTTAGTGTCCAGTCTAGTTGTCTATATTGCTTCAGTAGAGGTATCGTTTGTAATAATCAGATAATCGGGTGTTCATATTTAGATCTACTTATGTGTTTAGTGTTGCCTAGGATAAAGTTATGAAGCATGTGTTTGGGTTGTGCTGGTGGGTTATTGTTACTCTAGTGTGAGGTAAAATTCATGAAATGATGGTGGCAATTGAAGAATGTTGTAGTCCTAAGCAATAGTTGGCATATTTCCTGTTTAAGTGACATTGTTATTTTCTAAATAAAAGTAGAGTTATATAAAGCAATGTTTGAGCATTGCTGATCTTGTGCCCACGGTTAGGTTAAAGGTGGTGAACAATGTTGTTATTAGCTTCTTGCTGCAGCTGATTAGTTTATTTGTAGGATGATGCACTTTACTAAAAAAAGATTTAAGCTTTGTTGGGTTTTGCTCGTGTATTCCACATTTCCACCCAATTAGCTAAAAAAAACCATAGATTCTCTCTGCATATAAGATGCTGCTAAATTTTGATGCCTGCTTCTGTAAACTACATATGGATCAATAGTTCTTAATACACCGTATTAAAGAGTGTCCCAGAAGCAAAAAACGTACATATGTTTACTCTACTAATTATCTTCTGTAAATCAGTATGTAGATTGTAGAAGGTATCTGCTCAAATCAAAATACAAAAGTACTCAAGACTGCACATTTTTGGTAGTTCACCAGAGGTTATGCATATGTATCTTAGATGATTTAAGATTGAAACATGTAGTTACAAGCAAGTGCATAATACATAATTATCAGCTTGTGCATTCGGTAGTGCTGAACTCTGTGCTTATTATCATAGGTTGACATCCTTAAGTTCTTAAGGCAATCTACTTATTGGCAAAGGACCGAAGGAAGAGATCATGTAATTCCAATGCACCATCCCAATGCTTTCAGATTTCTTCGGGAGGAAGTGAATGCATCCATTCTTATTGTTGCAGATTTCGGGCGTTACTCTAAAGTCATGTCAAATCTACGAAAAGATGTTGTTGCCCCTTATATGCACGTAATGGAATCTTTCGTGGATGATGATCCTCCAGATCCTTACAACTCACGTACTACACTTCTTTTCTTCCGAGGAAGGACAGTGAGAAAATCCGTATGTAATCAAGATTACTTGCACATAAGATATTTTCTTTCTTTATAAAGCAACCGAGTAAATCAATGATCCAATTATGTGATGTGCAGGAAGGTGTGGTACGTGCTAAGTTGGAAAAGATATTAAAAGGTTACAAGGATGTTCACTACGAAGCGAGCTATGCAACAGGAGACAGCATAAAAGCTGTAAGTTTTACATAATGTCTCAAGTTGATGCATTCAGAATGATAAAAAAATTGCTTGCCAAACTGAAGTTAGAACAACTTACCCATCTTACTAAAGTGGCCACATATATTTGCTCATTATATAAATGTTTTGGATGCACCCTTCCGAAACAGAATGGGAGATCATAATTCAGTATCATTAACTGTAATATTTGGATTTAGTTGTAATTCCATAAAGCGGATAATGGATCACCACCAAATGGCCTAGTGGTAAGGCACTTAACCTCCTTGCAAGAGTTAAAGGGTTCTAGGTACACATATGGGGTGGCCAGGGAAGTTTCGGAAACGGTCAAAGGCTCGCCCTCCCCGGATAACCTAAACAAGGAAAACCTCATCAGTTTACCTGTTTTTCCATAAAGGGGATAATGGAAATTTTTTAAAAAGGTAAATTGTTGCAGTCTTCATGAAACAAAAGGAGTCTTCTGCCTTTTTGGACAAACCCATTACTTATCTTGTTAAAAAGTTGATTCCATCTTAGTACCAATTTTACATCAAAAAAAGGCGCTAAGGCATACATATTACATTGAAGCGAATGTGACCCATTTTACATCAAAAGTCGATATGTTATACCAAGTGGATTTTTTTGTTTGTGTCTATCAGCTGCTTGGCTCAGTTTGCCATTTCAACCCATTCACCTAGAAATGTGTTGATTTGGATGGTTTTTATCTTAAACGGGTCAAATGATAAAATAAAACAGGTTTAGTAAAGGGGGAATTGATCGAATAGGTTGAAAGCCAACTGGCCAGTTTCGACATATACTAAATGGCACATTCTAACCCTAAACCAATTTTGACTCTTTAGCCAACTCACCCATCTTGCCAGCTCTATTATCTCATACAATTCTTTGTTGCAGTCTTCTCAGGGAATGCGTTCATCCAAGTTCTGCCTAAATCCAGCAGGAGACACTCCTTCCTCAAACCGACTTTTTGATGCTATCGTGAGTCATTGTGTTCCCGTCATCGTGAGCGATAAAATCGAATTGCCATTTGAAGACGAATTAGACTACAACAAATTCTCAGTTTTCTTTTCTATTGAAGAGGCATTGGTTCCGGGTTATATGGTCGAACACCTCAGAAAAATACCAAAAGAGAAATGGCTTGAAATGTGGAGACGACTTAAAGAAGTTGCACATCACTATGAATATCAATTTCCTCCAAAAAAAGACGATGCTGTGAATATGATATGGAAACAAGTTCAGCATAAGGTTCCTGCCGAAAGACTTGCTGTAAATAGAGCTCGGAGATTAAAAGTGCCTGATTGGTGGCGATGAACTTCTGACCGATTGGGTCTGGCCTTAGTTTTGGCGCGGGGTCCGATCCGTGTCTAAAGATCACACGGTGGATCGACAGGTGTCCCCTTCTACATTATATTTGACGGACTTTTTTCGTATACTAATTCATTGTTATTCATGAAATCATAGTTTCAGCGCATCCCTTTAATGGGAGAAAATATAGTTTTTTTTGTTGTTGTTGCTAAAGATGCACAGCTCTTTAATTAAACATAATCTTTAAACCCAAAATTGTCTGGGAAGTAATTATCATGTCATTTATCATTTTGGTCATTTGGCTGATCTCGTTATGTGCCACATTAATCCTTTTTTGTTTGTTTGTTTGTTTGTTTGGTAAACAAGGGTTTCCGACCCAACATTGTGAGCCGACTAATCCCACGGCTGCTTCCCAAATGTCGTTGGATTTAATAGTTTAATTTTCTCTCTCTCAATAGTTTAAGACCAAAGGATTGGATCATCGCTGTGTAAGTGACCCATTAACCAAAAGGTTGCGAGTTAAGTCTTATATGGAGAAAATATAGTTTTTTTTGTTGTTGTTGCTAAAGATGCACAGCTCTTTAATTAAACATAATCTTTAAACCCAAAATTGTCTGGGAAGTAATTATCATGTCATTTATCATTTTGGTCATTTGGCTGATCTCGTTATGTGCCACATTAATTTTTTTTTTTTTTTTTTTTTGGGTAAACAAGGGTTTCCGACAGTGAGCCGACTAATCCCACGGCTGCTTCCCAAATGTCGTTGGATTTGATAGTTTAATTTTCTCTCTCTCAATAGTTTAAGGGGCAAATTATAAAAAAAAAAAATATTATACTTGCCATTGTTTCATCTTCTGGGTAGCGAACTATTTTTTTTTTCATTTTGAGGGTAATTTTCTTTCAAATTCATCATCTTTAGGGTAATATGTGACATTTTTGCCCTTCGGGAAAAAAAATTTTTGTATTAGCTAAGAGGGGCAAAAATGTCCAAAAATTTCGCAAAATACCCTAAATATGATGAATTTGAAAGAAAATTACCCTCAAAATGAAAAAAATTAGTTCGTTACCCAGAAGATGAAACAGTGGCAAGTATAATACTTTTTTTAATAATTTGCCCATAGTTTAAGACCAAAGGATTGGATCATCGCTGTGTAAGTGACCCATTAACCAAAAGGTTGCGAGTTAAGTCTTATATGTGAGATAGTACTTGAGATATGTGGTCTCGGTTTTATATATTTTTCGTTAAAAAAAAGGAAAAGTTTAGTTGAAGTGTAAATATTTAATGTAAAGAGACCATTTATTTGGTTCTGGTACAGTGGTACCAGGTACGCATTGAAAATTTGAAAGTGAAAGCCTGCATTAAGTGTTGTGAGGAGTTTTATTAGTCGAGGGAGTAGGTTGTTTTGAACCATTAATTATCACCTGTGAATCACAAAACAAGATCTAGAAGGTACCCGGAGTATTTGTTTGTAATCTTAATGAGTCAAAATTTTGAGGTATGACTGCGAATGAGTTGGATTTTTGGCTCGCATGAGTCAAACTTCTCGAGCTTAATCTAAACTTTAATAAAGTTCAACTCGAACTAGTATCTGTTTACTCTTATGTCAGTATTATAACTTATATATAAAAAAAAAACCGAATTAAGTTATATAAAATAATTTGTTTGTGACTTAATAGAGAAAGATGACTGAAAATATTAAGTAATAAAACTGAAGTTGTCTGCATTAGGTCATCTCTTAATTAAACATGACTTAATAAAAAATTTTAACAAACAAGCCTTTAGAGAGGTTAAGAGTTCCAATCAGATCATCTTAACTTAAAAAAGAAAAACAATTATCCAAACATTTATAGTGTCTAAGTCACACTATCTTGTGAATACCTTTAATTGAATACACAATCACTTAGGCTGGGCACAGTGGTGACCCATATTCACCCAACTTTTCGGCTGCCACGTCAGCTTTCTCTCTCCAGCAACCAGACACAACCCAAGTGCCACAGTGGTGACATTTTTTTTTAATTCAAACATTTTAAAAAACAAATTTAAAATTCATTAAAAATAAAAAACATTACAATACTAAATTAAAAACTTAAACTAATAAAACTTAAAAACGACAATACTTATTAAAAACGTAAATTAGTAATCTAATTTGTAGCGTTGCTTGATTTCTGCCTTAAGCCCCAAAAGTTCGTTTCGTTGTCGTTCGCCTAAAGTCGGGTCGATTCCTGAATTGTAGAAGATCAGGTCTTGTTCCCGTTTTGTGAGGTCCAAGATTTCCACTTGCCTTTGTTGGAGTTTAACTTTCTCTCTTTTGATCGCTAGCTCTTCTTGCATTTTCTCCCTTTTTATCGCTAGCTCTTGTTCCTTCAATGCTTTCCACGACTCTTCAATCTCTTTACTTTTCGCCGGTTTTGACAGCTTCAACTTGAAAAAGTCGATGCTAGTGTACTTGTCCATGATGCTGGTGGAGCTGGTGGATCACGAGAGGAGGATGATTTCTTCCTTGTTGCGTCACGACCATGTGGTCGTGATTCTATAGTATCATCTTCCGCATCATTAGAATCATCAAAGTCTTGGAAATTCGAGGGACTTTGTGTTGACCCCGAGGTAGTTGTAGAACCTTTGTTTTCTTCCGACTTCCCGATTGGAAAACATGCATCTCCCTCTTCCAAGCATCATGGCCTTCAATACTTTTCATCACTCCAACAAATTAAAATCATGACCGTAACGCACACGATACTCCATAAAATCATGACCTCTTCCGCCTTTGAACATGCTTCGACCTTTTTGGTCGGTTCGGGTAGTTTGCCTTTGTCCTTCGCCTTTGTAGCACGCCGCGAAGGCTTCTTTGGTTTGATAGGTGACGTCTCTTCGACATCGTCATCGTCATCAACGGGCATGGGACCGTGGTACGAACCGTGACCCGAACCTTGCCCCATGGAAGCATCTTGACTCGGATAGTTTTGGGTAGAGTATTGTTGAGTCGGATAGTCTCCCCAATCATCAAAATTCATATTAAGATTAGTACTACGAATCGGGGAATAATCTTGATACGGTTGGGGACAATGCAAGAAATCCATGTTAGGCCGATACGACGACCCACTTGGTTCTTGGTGATAATCCATATTAGGAAGTTGCGGTGGGACAAATGGTTTATTAACGTAAAACGGGTTTTCATTTGGATTAAGTTGTGGTAGTCGTGATGAGTATTCAAAAGCGGGTGGACGAAAGCGAATACCCCGTTGTTGTGGTGGTGTTATGCCGGTTAATTCAAAGTTGTTTTGCGGAGAGAAATTCAAATCCGATGCATTTTGGGGTAGTCGGGATCGTCGGTTTTTTGATTGTGGAGTGTTTTTCTTTGACATTGTGAATATTGATGAGAATTTGGTTGAATGTTGTTTGAAATTGTGTGTTTGAAAGTGGGTTTGATATGGGTATTTGCTTGTCGACCGATATTACCCGAACGCCCCACAGTGGGCTCGACCGATGTTGATATCGGTCGTCTATCTCGCTCGACCAAAATTTTCAGGGCCACTGATAATTACACTCATGACTCGTGCGCCAAATGAATTGGGTAAAATCATTATTAAAATATACTCAAAATCGGTTTTATTTATAGTAATAAAATGTTGAATACATTCATAAACTCGTGAACCAAATGTTGGATTTCGATAATCACAAAAGAATAAACAAAAATACGTTAAAAATAATGATTTGGTCGGGATGCTTGAAGACTAAAATGCAGCGCCATGTGGAGAGTAAAAGACTCTTTGTTTGGGCTCTTCTTTTGTCTCCATGCAACATAAAATGCCAATATCCCCACACCCAACATACTAATTCACTCTACCCTTTAACTTTCTCACAATGTCACTACCAACCTTTCTTTTATAACTCAAATCTTTTTGAGAGGTATTGAGTTCCGGTCGATAAATTAGTTCAATAAACTTTATAATAAGTTGGTTAGATAAGTAAGAATATGAGAGAGATTCTCTTGATTCATCTTTTGTGACTTGGCGGGCAAGCAAATATCAAGTTTTACAGACCCGTACGGTGAATCATTAATCCTTCATGAGTCGTATTACATGATTGCTATAAAGAGTTGCAGCTTACCAAATTGAATTTAGACCCATTTACTGGGACATTCAAGTCCTTGCTATCAACAATACTTACTTTGAGTTGGTTAGAATATTAGATTAATCATGACTAAATGTGAATAAAATTGATAATGAGCAACTAAAATTGACTGGTAAGAATAAGCATGCACACGGGAACACTTAGAGTGTGTTTAGTTGTAGAGAAACGAGAGGTTATCCAGAAAAATACTATAATATAAAATACTTAGATTACACAAAATGTGTTCAAAATGAATATTTCTTGAAATTTTTGAAAACTGTTACCATAACTTAAGTTTTGAGGAAAACTTGCATTTGTATTATATATGGTTTTTAAAACCAAATCGAACATCGAGCTAAATTGTTTCTATGTTTTTCTAGGTTCAATACGGTTTTTTCCGATCCAATCGGTTATTCGGTTGGTCATTGATTTAGAGTTATATAGTTTTTCTTAAAATGTATGAGTCAAGAAAAATAAAGAAATTGTTTTAGCAGTTTATAAATTTAAAGGACTAAGTTAACCAACACCATGGAATCAAAGGACTAAAAAATCCCATAAGAAGAAAACAAAAATAATGATAAAACGCTGAAATTACGAACAACCAACCAGTAACAACAAAATTAATCATCATCATCATCAAATCAATAAACAGAATCAAAAGCAGCTGCTGCTAAAATAATAAATAAAAATATTAAAAGCAGTAGAATGAAATGAAAAGAAGATCTGAAGGAGGAAGCTGCTGCATTGCTAATATCATAATCATCATCCCTTCAGTTTCTTCTTCTTCTTCTTCCTCTTCCTTTTTTTCAGGTATTTAAATAACCCTCAATTCTGTTATAAATTCATTGCATAAAAAATGTGTGAAAATTGCTTGAAAATATATATATCAGGTTTTGCTGTTAAAAAAGCTTCACAATTATGTGTTTTTTATATCATTTTATTTGTGGAAAGGTTGAAGGATTTATTAGCTTCAAATGTACATATAATAATTGTTGTCATTATTTGTATAATTGTCGTACGTAGAGTGAGGTAGATTTGTATATGTGATATCTGAGTGAATTTTCGCTATAAGGTATTCTTGTTAATATCGTTTATCAAGTTAACCGGACAATGCGTTTGTTGTTATCGTTTTTGTGGAACCTAGGGTGCAAGCAATTGCTAACACGCAGCTTGTAAAAATTGTGAGCGGGCCAGGTGTTTGTTTGCTTTTGAGCTGTGGAATTGTTGAACGAATCATGGTTAGTTAGCTGGAAATGCTGTGATTGTATTAGCTGCTGAGTTGTAGAAATGCTCAAGTAGATTCATACAAATTTTTGTTTAATGGCATTCGTGAAGTTAGATATTGGATTGCGTATTAGCTCCTAGTTTCTTTCCACGACGACGTTCATTAAGTTGTTCATATTATTATTTGTGCCAGACATTGGTCATTTTGGCATTCACGTTACTCCTTTTGCTCAAGTAAACACACAAGGCTAATTTTTGTATTCGAGTTAGATTTGCGCAATGGATTTTCAATTAACTGTTTGATGTCAAAATTGCTAACTTATTGATAATACAATATCAAGAAAAAAATCCTGTATCTTAAACTAGTCAGCATTTTGCTAAACATACAGCAAGGATAAACTAAAGTTATACAATACAGCGCGAACATAAATAGTTGAACATCTTAGGGTTGCTAGCATGAATGGTGACCTCTATGTGATCCTATCGAAGGCCAGCTCTTTTGCTAATTGCTATAAACCACCCCTATGTCAACCTTGTTTGAACTTTACTCTCTTAACACCGTGGGCGGATTCTTACGGACATGCATACTTTTGCCCTGTGTGCAGATATATCAAACTCAGCATGCTATCCGTCCTAAGGTGGAAATTTTATGCCCGAAGAAAAGAGTTATATGATAACGGAATTGTGAGTCACGAACCGGGTAAAACTCAGTTTTTTCTATCATCATATAAGATCCAAGTCTGATTTCTCTTATGTTGAGTTTGTTTAGAAGATAGAAGCCAAAGGATTCTTTAAAATGGTACACAAAGCCTGAGATGCAATATTTCATGTTTAAACCACTTTCAACAGCCCAAATCTCGGATATTTTTGTAGTTGCCTTAATGGCTGAAAAGATGGGTGATAACTGATATGTGAGGGAAGTATTGTCGAATCGTTGGAATCAAATCAAATAAAGTCTAATAAATTTATCAGTAGTGACTCCTCATAGTAAGGGACAATTTGGTTTCTCTTTTACCAAAACAAGAATTGAGAATTCAGAATTTACAAAGTTAGAAATAGATTTAAAAAAGGCAACCTAAAATTTATGATTATGTAAGTGAAAAACAAGGAAAACATAAAGTAGTCAGGTTTTTTATGTGGTTATTAAAGACAAAAACAAGTCACTTATCAAATAAGGTTTAGAGTTTGCTGTGTACCTATCCTACATATTTGATATGTGTATATAAGAACTTATTTCTTTTATAGGTTTAGCTTTTGGCAAATGCACCCCCGTATCCTTCAAGTTCTATTTATTTAGTTACTGTATAATTTTTGGATCATGACATCCATGCATAACGCACCAGTATCCCTGCATTCTTACAGTTGCACCTTAGCTAATGGCAGCATTTTTCAATGAGTGAATTAAACTATTCTACTTGCAACATCGTATGTAAACAACCATCGTAGCTGGAAAATTCATGTACATGCATAATACGAATATCTGTAGCCATTATACTTGATTTTTATATTCAAACAGATCATTGTAGATGGCAAAATTTGGATAAGAATGTTCATGTTTTGCACCCACGCGAATATTTCAAAGTAGTTTGCCCCTTTGATCAATTGCGTTAACTAAATGTGAGACTGTTATTTTTTGAAATTCTTCATGTGGGTATGGACATAAATCGAACTAATTTATTGCAGATCCTGCAACTTGTTGTGCTCATACGTGGATGAGGAAGGGCCTACCTTGTGTGTGTTTTCAGAAGAAGGGAAGTTATGCACGGATTTGCATGAATGTGACGCCTCTCCAGGCAAGTTTACAAACTGGATGTTTTGATGTATGGGCTGCTGGTCTTTTGATCTCTTGCTAATTTTGGGTTGGGATCCTCCAAAAAAAAGTTTTCAAAATTCAAACTATCATATCACCAAATAGCAAAGTGAAATGAGTTAAATGGTCCATGATTCCCGCTATGTTTGATTCCCATATGTTGTTGAGTTCTAAATCTTAATTTTTGAATTCAGGGTGGTACAGTGGTGCATTATGTATTTACCATTGGGTTTTGAATAATCTTATTTTGAGGTGTCAATTATGAGTTTTTGAGTCATTCAATATGAATGGCTCGATTCGTGTATGTCTCATATCTGACAGGTCAAACGAGTAAATTCAATTGAAAATTTAGCTAAAAAGGAGATGGGTCAAAAGTCGCCCAAAGCGTATTTTTTTTTTCAAGCATAAAACCTCCTTAATCATTCTTATTTGAATTTTTTTTCTGAAATATTATAATTTTTGGTTATCATATTTGACACATAACATATGCATTTTAACATTCAGTATTTAGGACAAAAGCGATTTGGTTCAACAAATACCAACCTGACCTGTTTTGATTTGCACAAAACTACACACTCAAGCTCACTTTGATCCATTGTTTACTCTGGCCAATTAACCACATCTACCCTACATTAATGATGTAATCATGTTATGGAAGATAGCAATCAATTGTTACTTGCTAAATGTTGCAGGAGGAGAGACTAACAAGGCTGAAAAACCGGACGAAAGTTTATTTCGACTCGACCCGGCTTGAACATCAGGTAGCTTAAATACGAAAAATATTCAGTCCAAATTTTGCCGTTTTAGTAGTAGTGTTGGATGATTGGCAGCAAGGTTTCATATGAGATATTTTTGCATGCACAAAGTTGACATAAGAAATTGTAATATTGAACATAAAGCTATCTCCAGATTTTTGTGATTATATTTCTTTATAATGAGCATAAGATAAGTTTCGAGTCACTAATTAGATTATGCAAGAGGACAGGAGGCTTTGAGTGTTTTATGGTCAGCCACATTCCCGGATCAAAAGCTCGATGGCTTGATATCAGAACAATGGAAAAATATGGGATGGCAGGGAAAAGATCCATCAACAGATTTTAGGTTGCTATTTTACTTGCATTATCCTGAATATAATCTATCGAAGTTGTGGAAATTCCTCTTTATTTTGCTACTTTTGTTGATTATCAGGGGAGCTGGATTCATTTCCTTGGAGAACTTGCTATTTTTTGCTAAAACATTCTCTGTAAGATTTCAGATCCTGGCTACATAAACCCTAGTTTTCATTTGTAACTTGATGTAGCAACATAGGCCAGTCGGGTAACATGTCAAAATGGCTCGGGTTGTGACCTATATCCACTTTTTGGTTCCAGTTTTAAGAAATAATTGACATATATTTGATGTGTCAAATATGACTAACTAATTATATTATTGTATTACGATAATAATCTAAATTCTTGGATAAAGCAATTTAGGAGGAGTGTCTGAATTAAGAATAAATTTTGGCTGACTTTTGAAATGGTTTAACCTGGTCAATCCTTTTAACATAAAAGCTAACCCAAATTCGACAAATTCATAATTAAATGCGGCAAAATTGCCACCTCTATTTTCAACAAATACACCCTGGCAAGTATCTTATTTCACTACAAGTACGTTGTAGTCAATAAAAATGAGTATGTTTCTCTTTTTTATTTGTTTTTATGTACTTCAATTTGGTTAGCAACATATTAGGCAGTTACTTAAGCCTGATGCTATATTCTGAACTGCAGATATCTTTCCAGCACCTAATTAGAAAACAAGGAGCTAGGGGAGCTGCGTGGGAATATCCATTTGCTGTAGCTGGTCTAAATATTACATTTATGCTCGTGAAAATGCTTGATCTAGATGCTAGTAAGTAAAACCATATATTTTCTGTAGATTTTGGGACATTTGATTTCCACATGCATATAAGTGTGCATATGCGTGTGTGTATTCTTCCTTTTTTTTCATTTTCTGATATGTGGTTCTCACTACTTTTGAGGATCTTGAAGATATTGGCTAACCCAATAGTGTTAATATTTCAGCTAAACCAAGGACACTAGTTAGTGCTGTTTTTGTACATCTGTTGTCAGGTAAAGATAGGTCAATCCATATTTCAAAAAAATTGTATCATTTTCATAAGTTAATTCTGTTTTTTTTCTGTTCCATATTTTCAATATTTTCTCACAAAGTCACTAGTAAATTGGATACAAATCTCATTCGTTTTCCATCAGACCATTTGGACGAGACCTTTAATAAACAAACTTTGAATCGACAAAATAAATTTTGATAGGCTGTACATTCATGATGGGACCACAGTAGGGGTCGAGAAAACGGTGGGTTGTGTAACGGGTCAAAATGGGTGTCGGTTGTATTGGTCAAAATAAATCCAGCTGAGCTGTCGGGTGAATCTTTGTTTAAAGCAATTTAGGAGGTCGTATGCATTAAAAATGGACTTTTGGAGACTTGTAACTGCTTGACCCATTTGACCCACCACCTTTTATTTTTTAATTCGGCCCCTTTGAGAGTGAACACAACCCAAATCAACCCATTCATACATAAATTTGTCGAGATTGCCACATTTAGCTATATGCGTACCTAATGTGGTATTACAGTGTGACATAGACCGCCCATATAAAAGATTTCATTTATACAAATTTATGACCTGTGCCCAACATGAGACTAATTTGTTTAAGATGGCCGTTTCTTATGTTGCCACCATGAGACTTCGGACTCGTATTAGATTTGTTAGCTAATACGGAGTATAATATTAAAAATAGGAGCCTAAATCTTTTTTNATTGTGTTGCATTTATCGTTATGGACAAAAAATGGGAACAGAAAAATGCAAGCTACATGGAGTTTAACGTAAGTTAACACCAACATTCTGCTCTTGCGAGCTATTATTCTGTATAGACTGAACATATATATTCTTTGTAACAAAGAATATTTTCTGATTTTCTCTGGGTTTTTTTTTTTAACCTGACTTTGGAGGTTAAACTTGTAATTTTTCCAAACGAGTTTCAAAAATACATCATCAGTTTTGCTGTTAATTATACTTTTAGAGTGCCGGTAAGGCATCACACTTTAAGAAATAACCAGAGAAAAAAAATATTTTTGTAGATGCAAATCATCTCATTGACTTTGAAGGCAACTAAACCTGTTTGTATGCTATGAAATGTGTGGAACAGGGGAAATAAATTAGTAATCCCTTTGTCAGACTTGACCCTGTTTGAGGCAAAGTATAACTCCCCAAATTGATCTGTTTTATCCATGAATGGGTATAAATTACTAACTATTTAGATTTTGTGTAATGCAGGAAGTATTAAAATCAACTAGGGCCCAGCTGGAGGAAGAGCTTCTTATGGATGATGTTCTAAGGATAGAAGATATGCCCTCTTTTCATCTCCTTCATTAACATTATCTCCGTAAATCTACAATTCAGTATGATTTCCACACATAGGGTAGACCACATACATATACATTGATTCTTCATAGCATTTTTTTTTAATCATGATCATATTAGTTTACGGTAGGAAACAGATAGCCTTCACAAGAATAGTAATTTAAACTGAGATCTGTAAAAAAGTAACATTTACGAACTGCATCAATTGCAGTTCAAGGCTCTCTTCTTCTGAGTAATATGATGCTTGGTTTTTTTTCTTATTAGTTTGTTAGTGACTCACGGGACTAGTCTTTGTGTTATCCACGTAAATGAGTGTGTTGTTTGGGTTTACTATTATAGTTGCAAGCTGCAAGTTGATCTAGTTAAAAAAACTTGAACAATATAACATTTACGTAAAGTTCCTAGAATACACTCTACGTGGTGCGTCCTGTTTTGCATCAGTTGTGATAGAGCTGTGACTAGCTAATGAGCCATTGATGATTATCATGGAGTTCAGAGTGGTCTTTGAGCCATTGAAAGCGTGTTTAACTATTGTTTATGATACTATATTTTTTTTTTTGAACGGCGGGTTAGTTGTTAGATGTTAGTTGTTGGCTCGAGTTAGTGTCGCATCCTCGGGCAGAAATACCAACCGCGAGCCTCTCCTTAGGGGATAACCCCACTCCTATTCCCGATTCGCCTGATATCATTAGAGCTTGTGGTTCCCAAGTGAGGACTTCCCGGTCGGTCACCCAAACTGGTACTACTCTCACTTGGGCTCGCTTAACTACTTAAGCCTTTACCACTAGACCACAAGCCCCATGATACTATTACTCCTTCCGTCTCATAACAAGTGTACACTGTAAATGTGATATATAGTTTACAGTCACTTTTAAGTTTTAACTAATAATTGTCACCTTTACTGTTTCAGAAATTTTTGAGTAGTTAAAATTTGAAGGTAGATACTTATTTTAAGACAAACTAAAATAATAAGACGGGCACTTATTACATTGCGTAGAAATGAGTAAAAGTGACTGAGTTTTCTTTTTGGTTTAAAAAATTGTGTTGCATGAATGATGGGAAGCTTTTGTGTATGTTCCATGTAGCACTCAAAATCATTTCTCAAATATAAGATAGCTAAATTCAGCAATTTTCTGATGATAGAAGGGGTTCAAATGTAAACTACCTAAAAATGAAAAGACAACAAATCTGAAATTCAGCAAAATTAAATAGGAATATTAATCACAAATATTGATGTTCCCGAAAAACTCACACATAAACCACTCACTATCTAATCCTTCCACGCGCCCAAACATCAGCACTTCTCCTTTTAAAACCCCACTCGTTATACACACGCGCCTCCAACGCAAGTAAAACCCATTAACACACCTGACTCTATTAATTACATCATTTATTTTAACATCTTTATTAATTGAGTAATTGCAAAAACCGGCCACATGGTTTGGTAAAAGCGCATCACAATCTTTACAATTTATTTTTTATTATTATTATTTTTTTTTGATAAACAAGTATATATTGCTGTATAAGCATTACATCAGCGTATATTTTGAACATTTTATGTTTTTTTTTTAACATTTATTTATGTTCGTTCATTTACGTTCGTTTAGCGTTTTAGTAAACGAATATAAATGAACATAAACAACCACTTTTTCTTAAAGAATGCATATGAACAAGAAAAATGTGTCCACTTAAATATTTTGTTCGTTCATTTGTGCGGTTAAACTTAAATGAACGAACCTACCCTTTTACCCAAAAAAATAAATGGTCTTATTTAGTGTTTGCCCAATTCATTTACAACCTTGTTTTTCATCAACCTCGCTCTTCTTCCATCCCGTCGGGTTTCTTATTCCTCTTCTGTAAATTTCGATGTGTGTTTGTTTGTTTAAGCCTACCTATTTAACTAAAAGTATATGACAAAAAAAGTACAATATTCGAATATAAGCAAATAAATAAACATTGACAAACGCATAATCGTAAACGTAAATAAAAGAAGACTTTTCACTCATTCAATTAAATGAATGCAAAATCTTACTCATGTTTTGTCCACTAAAAAATAAATAAACCTTTTACCGAACAGTTCACGAAATAAATATTTGATGAAAGCAAAAAAATTGTGTCTTATGTGTTCATTTTGAAAGCTACATTACCTACTTTTTAGACATAGCCAAACCACAGGGACTATTTTTCATTTTGCTCGAAAATTCATACAACACGGTGAGCAAATAGTTTTGCTTGCTATGTCAATTTGCTCGGAACTAACTATAGAAGGCATTAAAGAATGTGACAACTCTTGTTATTAGCCTTGTTAAATACATACAACACATTTTTGTAACCTTTGTTCAATCTAACTACTGTATAAATGACTTCTATATTAAGTGCCTAATATGTGAAATTTGAAATCATTTTCTATACGAAAAAAATGTGGACATCTTGTATTTTGCTTGCTTATCCATTTCACAAAAGAATATAAAGAGAAAATTGAGATGGCAAGCAACGTATTTTGTTTGCTTATCCATTCCACGAAATATTCATGGAGAGCAAATTGATATAGCAAAAAAAGTTTTTGCTTGCTTATCCAGTGTCAACACCTAATTAGATCAACAAAATACTCTTAGGCGAGCAAATGGCATGGAAAGCAAATTATTTCACTTGCCAACTCCACATGTCACATTCACATTCAACTTGTAAAACAAAAAATTGGTAAGTGTAATAATCTTATTCACCACAAGCAAAAGATAGTCCGAGCAAACTTGTTTTGCTCACTATGTGCCTATGTCGTTTTTGGTAACACAAAATTCTGGGTCCAAATTCGTAAATCAGTTTTTAAATTGTATATTTCAGAAAATTTCTCACTTTGTTGTTATGTGTATTTATTCGTTTAAGTATACATATTCAACTAAAAGTATATAATAACAAGGTAAGATATTTGAATATAGGCAAATGAATAAACATAAACGAACGCACTATCGGAAACGTAAATAAATGAATAAGACTTTTGTTCATGTTCATTCTTTTAACTAAATAAACACAAAATCTTACTCATGCGTTGCCTATTAAAAAAATAAACAACTTTTTACCGAACATTTAACGAAGTATTTGATGAAAACAAAAAAATTGTGTCTTATGTGTTCATTTTGAAACTTATATTACCTACTTTTAAGATATAGCCAAACCAAAGGGACTGTTTTTGCAATCAACTCTTGCATTTATAAACTCAACAATAAATAAACAAAGAAATAAAAAAAAAAAGAAAGCAAAAATTATCTTGAAAATCATTTCAGACCCAAAAATTTCGTTTGATCTTTTCGTTTTCCCTCTCTTTTCTCCTTGGAGGGAAAATTGGAATTTTTCGATTAATATTTTCAAATATTTCCATCTTCTTATTTCTATTTCTATTTCTTTCTTTCTTTTCTTTTCTTTTGACCGTTGGTTTTCACACAGTTACTGTGTGTGTGAAAAGCTCTGAAAGTGTTGGCTTGAGCTGTTAAATTGTTTGGATTTGAATAAGGTATTGTGAGTTTGAGATTATATTTAGCTCAAATCAGCTCTTTTTGTTTGTTGATTTGGTTGTTAAGTTAGTTGATTTGGTTTTTGATGGTTAAATTAGGGTTTTGAAATTTGGGGGTTTTTGTGGGGTTTAAATGTTATAGATTTAGGTTTACTTGTTGACCAAGTTACGATTTTTTTTAGCTGTACACTTGTATTGTGGCGTGCCTGGTCGCTTATTTACGGCGAGTATGAGGTTATGTAAATTTGGGAAAAAAGCTTATAAGCTCACTTTTTTTTTTGGCTTATAGCTTATTTGCCAGGCTTATAAATAAGCTATAAGCCAAAAAAAGATAAACTCATAAGCTGAAAAATGGAGCTTACAAGCTTATTCCAAATTTATATAAGCTCATAAGCCTAGCAAATAAGCACCACTTAGGAGCTTATTTTGTTTGTTTTTAGGTACATTTTTTGCTTTATGACGAGGTATGAGCTTGTTATCATTAAAACTCTAAAATTAAGCTTGTAAGCTGGAAAATAAGCATGGAAAAATGGCCTTTTGGAAAAAAAAGGTCATAAGCCCAAATGAGCTTACACAAATGATTCTGAGAAATATTTATATTAGTTTTGTACATAGAAATGTTTAGTTGTGATAGCTATTTTTGGGTTTTAAATATCTAAGTGTGAAAATTTGGTATCAAGAATCCAAGATTCTCGTGCTTTTCTGCTAACATAACACGCTAGTGCAATATGGTTTTGGACAACTTTTTATGATACTTTATATTGCTGTTCAAATGTGTTAGTTTGGAAAATTGTAACTAAAGCTATGCCATGGTCTGTTAGTATGTGCAGTTAGTGAATGTAATATTAAAAACTGCGTAATTCTTAGGTTGTTTACTACTTTGAGCTAAACTGTACTAAAAGATATCACATGATAATTACTGTACCCAGTTGCTATATTTGTGCTGATATAAGGATAACTAGTCTCCGTAATGGTTCTGTTGTGTAAGTCACATGCTCAGCTGATTAATGACTTATCAACCTCACCTCTTTGGTTTATCAGCCATGTTTACACATGTCGTTTTTTGATGATTACCTTTTACTGTAGTTGTATCTTGTACGAATACCACATGTATGACCTGTCTTATTTGAGCTCCTAAATTGATTTTCAAGCTTTCACATTGTTGAAACCTTTATATTGTTGACTGGTATTTTTTTTTGTTCGACTGTAGCTTTGTGTTAGGCAACTGTATGGTGTTCTGGGGGGATCCCAATTTATAAACGTATCTACCTAAAAGTTGAAGTTAAGCGTCTAGGCCTGGCTTTCCTCCAAGTGTGAGATGCAAACAAAGAAAGTAGCAATGGTAAGAAATTCTTCTAAAGCGCTCGCGAGTCCGAAAGTTTCGAAAACTAAAAAGAAGATTCAAGAAGATGTCGATAACCAGGAAAACAAAGTGTCTCAGATAATTACGTCTTCTGCTAGGAAACAAAAACCTGGTAAGATGGTTATCATAACTTTTTGTCTTATACTATCATTTACAGTCGACAAACTAACCTTGGTTGTTTCTGGTGTGTCTTTTTGTTTTCTGGTATTTGTTATCAGTTTGGTGTTGTAATGAAGTTATGTTACTGCAATTGTTATAGTTTAAAGACTGTAACCATAACAACATACAGTACTTTATAAGCAGTGGTTGGTAACTGACTGTTAAAAGTCTATTTTGGTTGCTCATGTCATAGTTTAACTATAATTACCTTAGGATTAATTACCTCTAAAGGCTATGGTTAGCCCCCAATTTTTTATTCGAGTGGTAGTTAAATGATAGTTAAAAAGCCAATTTTTGCTGTTAATGTACATAGTTTTACCATAATTTACCATGAGGTGGTTTGTGATTTTAGTGGAAGTTGGCTCTTAAGTCTTAAACATAGCCTTAAGGGTTTTGAATAGCAAAATACTATTTTAGATTAGCTATTGTAGATCTTTGTGTTTTCTGGATGTGTTTATATGGTGTAAACAAATATACGCATGTAATTGTTTCATAGACTTGTTGGTATTATGTCTTGGGACTATTCATTATCATTTTTCTTTGATGTTGAGGATTGTAATCCCATTTGTATGTCTATGTAACTCGCAGCAACCACCCGCACAAAGAATAGCAAAGAGAATGTTGATGCAACTAATCTAAATGCCAGAGGCGTATCTGATGGTGATACCAATGCCAGTGTATGTTTGGACAATGATTCTTATCTTTCAATCAACACCATACCCATGGATTCTGAGGTAATTGTATATGTCTTCATTTTTTTAAAAAAATTGTTATTTTAATATATTATTTAAATTTCATTACCATTACTTTAAATTTCCCCTGACTAATGATCATTTGAGAAAATATAATTTAAATAATCAGCACTTGACTCTTGTTCAATGAGACTATGGCTTTAGAATTTATCAAAAGTCAAGCTTCTATATGTATAACTCAATATGAACACCAGCCATTAACTCATACCAATAATCAAATATAAGCACTACAACAACCATTACCATAGTTTATAGATATATTGCACACTGTGAAATGCTTGATTAGAGAAATTAAAGGGCAGAGACACGGAGAGAGAAGAAGTTTTTAGTATCCTTTATTAGTAAGATGTAACGTGGTTGATTATATACTTGTCAAGTTTTTGAAAAAGCATAACAAATATGGAAGAGGACTGTATGAAATCTGAATGAACTTTAACTAATGCGCATGTGGAAACTGGTATAGTATGCACGTATTTGGGAAAGAAAAAAAAACCTTCATATGAGAGTTATTTGGCTCACATGTAGTAT
Organism: Artemisia annua; assembly: GCA_014162995.1. Lineage (NCBI taxonomy): Eukaryota > Viridiplantae > Streptophyta > Magnoliopsida > Asterales > Asteraceae > Artemisia > Artemisia annua. Next base: position 186,142 of record LBNU01011031.1, read on the forward strand.
ACTTCATCTCTTGTAAATTAACCGTGTTTTATATACTGTAGGGATGTGATGCAACTGACACGTTCGTGAAGGGGACCATATTTTCTCCCACCTTCCATATTTCCAGAGTTGTTGAAGGAGACATACCAGATGGAGGTAAGTGATAACTGATAATTTAATTATTTGCTGCTATGTATGAACATAAATGCATTATCCATCAAATAAAATGTGGAAATACATCATTCTTTTGATACAGATTTAGGATGTGGTCTGTCAAGTGAAGTTTCAGCCATATACCAATGCATGAAAGACTCAAAGTTGGAATGTGTTGACGAAGATGATCATGATCATACATCATCTGATGCCCAAGTGGAAGATGATGAGTGTGAAGAGTTTGATGAATTTGATCCCTATTTTTTCATAAAGAACTTGCCAGAACTGGCTACTGTGGTCCCAACTTTTCGGCCGTTGCTACTACCCAAACGGACACGTAGTTGTCCACTCACTACTCTTGTTTTAGACCTCGACGGTTAGTATTTCTTTTCACCTGTTACTTGTACTGCATATTTGTTACTCAATGCTGATTGTACAGAAATAATATTTTAACGGATTTTAACCGATTTTAACCAATTTTAATGGATTTTAACGGATTTTAACCGATTTTGACCATGACCTTCAAATTTGACCGATATGTGAATTGGCGTGGCGGTGGACCCCCGCCAACCGCCATGGCGCCGCCATGACCGATTTTTACAACATTTTAAAAATATAATGGTAACTTGTTACTGCTGCTTATCAACTCTGTGATTCTGGCTTTTAAAGAAAAATGCAATACTGAGTATTATATTTAGTCATACAGAGGTAGCAAGATTGAGCAGTTTGTTAACGGGTCAAACAGACATGGGTCTGAGATGTGCCGGGTTTGGCTGGGTTGAAATGCTAACTTTATATTCTTCGTTTTAAAAGTAGACACAAATTAATATAATGATTTGTTAGTTTGTAACTTCTTATGCTTTAAAATTGGACTTTAGAGCATGTTTGACACATCCCCTTTAGCTAAATATTTTTTATTCGACTCTTTTTGAGATAAACACAACCTGCATTGACCCATCTGATAAGTAAATGGATTGTTAACATGTAGTTTTTGCTTTTATTATTCTATAAAAGTCAACATTCATTGTGCTGGTTTCTGTTGGGCAGAGACTTTGGTGCACTCCACACTCGAACCTTGTGAAGATGCAGATTTCACATTTTCTGTGAACTTTAACCATGAGGATCACAAAGTCTATGTTCGTTGCCGTCCTTACCTTAAAGAGTTTATGGAGAGGGTAGCTGGTACTTTTGAGATTATTATTTTTACTGCTAGTCAAAGCATATACGCTGAACAGCTTCTGAATGTGTTGGATCCAAAAAGAAAAGTATTTAGGCATCGTGTTTATCGCGAGTCTTGTGTTTTCTTTGAAGGGAATTACCTCAAAGATCTATCTGTCCTTGGTCGTGATTTAGCACATGTTGTCATGATTGATAACTCTCCTCAGGTATAATTTCAAAACTTTATTTCTTGAAAATTGCAGAAACTAAATATGGCATATAGTTTATGTAAATTTTTTGATTATCTCTCAACAAAGATAACAAGCAAAACAAAGACTAGACAAAATGGGTAGTTAATGGGTCAATGTCCAAGTTGAGTACAGATATATGTTAGTTCACAATAATCTAAGTTTTCAAATAAATGATTTAGGAGGATATAGGCATTAAAAACTCATACTGGACGACGTTGACCCATTGACCCATTTCAACCCTGTTCTTTGTAGCTAATTTCTTGAGAGCGTTTTACTTTTTTGGCCGCCAGAAAGAACCCAAATAACCTATTCATATATAATGCCTTACTCCTGTGTTGCTTCAGGCATTTGGATTTCAAGTTGACAATGGCATACCAATAGAGAGCTGGTTTGATGACCGTTCAGATCAAGAACTCCTTTCCATTATACCATTTTTGGAAAGTTTGGTTGGGGTTGAAGATGTCCGGCCTATAATTGCCAGGAAATATAATCTGCGAGAGAGAATAGCAGCAGCAGTTTGTCCAGTGGGAGAACCCTACTAAAGGTGAGCAATCATTGAGAAAACTTGAAGAACAAAAATCATGATGGGGAGTTTCATGCGAAAGACCATTGTTTCCATATCAAGAAGATGAGGCTATGGTGTGTAGTTTGAGTCCTTGAAAAGATTGTTTGTTTGTTGTGATTTAATTATATCTGTTTTAGTTTGCATCTCATGCCAATGAATAACTTGTAGCTTTGGATTTGTTTGGGATGTGTTAATTTAAAAGCTCTATAATAACAATGTATTCTAGTGAATTTCTTATTTGGTTGTCATACTTAAAAAATCGTGGTAAGGACTTGTTAATTTGCAAATATGTGTTATTTACAGAAACGCCCAGTTGAAAATTAATGCTTTAGGAGTGACCCTTGCTTCACATCGATTTTGCTATCATTGTTATTGTGAGTTGTATTCATGGTGTTAAAATTTGCAGATGTGATGGTATGTGAGGCATAGGAGATTATATATACTACGAGTACATATTTGTGTAGGTATTACTATGTTTCAATGCATAGTAAAATGCATTAAAATTTCAAGTTGATGTGATATGTGTGTAGATATTACTATGCTTCTATTGCTGATGTGTGTTTGATGACTTGATCAATCACGTATGATTTCAACTAAAATGGTCATTTACTATGATTTCAACTAAAATTCTGAATTTCGTCTTTAATTTGGTTAACAAATGATATATAACCCAAACTGCATTCACCTATGAACAAATGAAAATATTCGTAACTGATAGTCTAAATAATTTGATGAGAAATTATAATCTTTTAGATGGATAATACTCAATGGCGGAGCTAGAAAAATTTCCGTGGGAGGGCCGAAACAAATTTTTTTTGGGAAATACATTAAATGGGAGGGCCGAAATAAATTTTTTTCCGGAAATACACATGAAATCGCAAATAAATACACTAACAGGCTTAGACCTAGGGGGGCCGGGACCCTCCCCGGTCCTCACATAGCTCCGCCCATGATAATACTAGTCACCCCAAACTGTATTAAAATAATGATCTTACACTAATCACTAGATATCATTTCCTAACTACATAATTATATCAATATACTAAGCAGCGGACTTTAATAGCCCACTTTGCTAACCCGAACTATTTTGACCCGGCCCTTTTGCCAATTTGATATAACCCGAGAATGGTCCAACTGTTCACCCTCATTCACAAAAGCTTCCCACTTTGGGGATCCGACCAATTTACCTCCGATAACGTCATCGACCACCGATTAGGTCTGATCCAACGGGTTTTAAAGTTGCTATAGTTGCCTGTGAGGGGGGTGTACAGTGTTAGGAACAGTAAAATGGTTTTTTTATTCGTTTTGTGGCTGATTTTAGGCCATTTGTTCTTGCTACAGTTCTTGAAGTTTCCTGTCCACATCTTTGTGTTAGGTTGGTGTACATAATCTTCCAGATAGTAGATTGGTTTTTCTTGTTTTTTTTTTTTTTTTTTTTTTTTTTTTTTTTTTTTTTTTTTTTTTTTTTTTTTTTTTTTTTTTTTTTTTTTTTTTTTTTTTTTTTTTTTTTACATACACTCTTGCCCTACCATCCAAAACAATACATCAAAGGGAGCTCGTTTCCTCCCTACACTTGAGCTTTTACAT
>LBNU01011031.1:190223-238856 GCA_014162995.1 Artemisia annua
AGGTTTGGGTTTGTTGAGCTTTTTTTGTGACTTTCCTTCTTTTGTGTTGTTGATTTTTGCATGCTGTCTTTAGCCTTTTTAATTTCCTGATTTTCATGGTTTATGAAGCTAGGTTAGGTTGGTTATTGTAGATATGGGATACTTGATTTATTGGATTAGGGTTTCGGCATAATACTATATTTTTTTGATTAGGGTTTAGGCATGATTTTAGGGGTTTGATGCATTATGCTGTTTTGTTATAAATTTTGCTGCCTAACCAGTTATGTGTATTTGAAATTACGAGTGACCTCCAATACAAACCGCAGATACTTTTCCCATGTACTACTATGTGTCAAATGAATAACCTTTGAAACCGATTGAACATTTTCCTTATAATTGCAACTATGCTGAAATTTGCGTAACTGATAAGCATCTTTTTCCTGTTCAACTGTCTAAACAATGCGTTGATTATCATCTTTTTATTGGAACAACATAAATAAAGAGATGTATCTCAAATGTCCTAGATTATGCAAGAAATAGCTACGGTAGGTGTTTATATTTACTTTATATTTACTTGAAATTATGATTGTTGTTTAGATTTGGATGTTTAAAAATTGTGTAAAAACCACCTAAATTAAACAATATGCAAAGTTCGCAGGGTAGTCATTTAATTGTTTAGACTTGGATGTTTAAAAATGGTGTAAAAACCAGTTATAGTTGGATGTTTAAAATTAGTGTAAAAGTCATTTCTCCTCTCACAAAATATTAATGTCCTGTGGATCCTACTGTAGCGCAAGACGGGTAAAATACTATAGATGCCCCGGATCTGTTTGAGTTGGTTACTTTGTGGTTAGCTTATTTTTGCGGTTATAACCTTCTCTTATCAGTGTTTATATGGTGATTTAGGATAAAACTTTTTGAGGGATTTTTTGCATTAGATGACATTTGACATATTTTTGCAGTTATGGGTTTGCCAATGTATTGGTTGCAAAAATCATGGTTTGCGTAGGGTTTGCTGCCAATGTGGTTTTGGTTTCTGGTGTTTGTCTGCTAGATATGAGTAAACCTAATGGTGGATCAGCTTTATCCGCCCCTATCTTGGCAGGGCATCACGGTAGCGTGTTTGCAACCATGGGGGGTGGAGTGATCTTGCCGTGGTAACTCACTTGCTTTGCAGCCATGCCGTACGTACTTTGGGTGGCGCGGCAAACAGCTACGACATTTGAAACTCACTAGGCAAACACCTATGTTTGCAACCATGGCCAACAATATAGACTGCTTATTGCAGCCATGGGCTACAATATTTGCAACTATTGATCAATTTCAAACACCTTGAAACGTTTGCTGGTGTTGGGTTTGCTTATTGAGAAGTGGGTACGATGTGGTCTTTAACCATTTTCGTAGTCAGATGGCGAAAGGTGTGGTCCATTATGGATTATGAAGCGTGAGAGCGGCACGTATCTTGGCAGGGCAGCACGACACCGTGTTTGCAGCCATGGCGTGTTGCCCCCTTTCTTATCCTGCTCTGCACTCCCAGTTGGTATTCATTATAAAAGGCAATGATGAATTCCAACAGCTTTGATCGAAGCCGTTACTCTCTGTGTTTTGGCGGCGCAAACTGCTAAGTTTGCAGCCATGCCATGTGCACAAGGCTTTTGAGATTAATTTTGATGAATCTGAGCCTCATATTATTAACTGTCAAAACAACTTTTTTGAGAAAAAATATATTTTGAAAACCGTTTTTAATGGTCACTGTAACAAGCCGAAGGTGCTAAAAGTATCGGAAGAAAGCCCAGGGTTATACATATTTTTGACCATCTGCCGAAGACCCCCTTTGTAATGCTTGAAGATGATATGCAGGGAATCCCTGAAACAAGCTTAGTTTCCGATGACCATTTTATTGTTCTAGCAATCTAGCTTTGTTGATTGAATGGCATGTCAGACCTGGGATCATCCAGTCAGCTATCAGCTATTTGACATGCCATTCAACCACAAAGCTTGCTTGCGTCTGAACAGATGATCTCAGCTCCTGCCATTTGTATCAGTATGTGTTATTACACACACAGTGAGTGTTCCTGCAAATTAACTCTACGGTCACTGTTGTTGACACAGCCATCTGGTACGTGTAACCTACTTTTTTTATTTGATCTTTCGGTATTTATGGGTGGAAATCGCAGAGACGCCTCAAATGGTAAGATATGACTTTGTGAAAACCAGATTGCTAATCTCTTTACCACTTATTATGCTTGCATTGATATATTAATTTGTTAGTGTCAGGGTTGTGCTGAAGACGTGAGAGGATCCCAGCCGTGTATAATAGGTGCCAAAGAAGCAGTGGAGTTGCCGGTACCAGTGAAGCAAGGATTCCAGCGGTGCTAGGAAAGGTGGAACACCTAAACCTGCTGGATAAATCCGTCATTCAAAAAACAGGTATGAAAGCAAGGAATTATGATTTCTTTTAGTTTTTATTCTTAAATTCTTATGCACCTAAGATGGTTTGATGATGTGGTATCCATTCGTTATATGATGCTGATGGTGAGGAATTTATGAAGCTGGCGCAAGTGGACCACTCATTTAAAGGTATACTGAATCTTTTGTCTTCTTTTTGTCGCGTGGCAGGTTGTGATGTGCCCAATGGTATCTTCATCTATTTCATTTTCTGGGGTTTGTACGAGCACCTTTGCAATTTTCCCGTTATTTACTGCTCTTCCTGCCCTGCCCATTTTTTGTGCTTATTCTAGGTGATGGGTGAATGCACACATCATCATCTCAAGATATGGTGTCGGAAGGAGTAGCTAGATTTGCACTTGCAGGCAACTTCAGCCAGTTTTTTGGTTAGTGCGTTTTCTTGAATGCTATGTTGCTGATTTGTCTTATTGCAGCTTTGGTTGTTGCATTTTGTTGAATGATATGGTGAATCCATTGTTAGAGTAAATGATAATTAGAGGTACTTCTTTGCCTTACTGCATTTATTTGGCTTATTGCATTTTCCCAACTCAAACAATTTTTTTAATCACTTGCAGAGTAAAAATTCAGCTATGAGGTTATACATGATTTATAGGTTTTGCCATTGAGGGTGTTTCAGACTGCTTATTTGATTGCTAATATGCTTATATGTTATGGTGTAAATAAACAATTTTCAGTGTATGGATAAAATAGCGTATTTGCTTATCTAACTTTTAAACACAATCTTCAGACTTTATAAGCACTTAAACATTAGCAATCCCAAACACTCCCCTAATTGCTAATCAATTAAGTCTTTTATCCTACATTGTAGAACACAATCTAAATTTTGAGGCTTTACAAATTTGGGTTACCTGCAAACAAAACTTGATAATCATTATTTAATTATCTAGGGGTCAAAAGTTGCTTTTCTAAATTTTATTTGGGTTGATACTTATTCTATAGAAATTACCTCTATTGTGAGGAGTGCTGTTGTTTGACTAAACGTAGTTTATAGATTTCGTTGTTCTTTAATAAACCGAATTTGCCAAACACTCAAGCATACATTGCTGTTATGAATGAGCCTAAGCTGTGTAAAAAAGCTTTTTGAAACTTCTTGGTGTAAATGGTGTAAATGGTTTTGCTGTTTCTTGCATAATATTGCACCTTTTATTTTTTGTAAGTTTTTATGAGTGTGCTACTGAGCTTGATCCTAATTTAATCAAACTAAGCTTTTGGATAGGGATAATGTCTAGGAAAGATGGTGATGGACATGGAGAAGTATATCGTGAAGGGCTAAAGTTGAGAGGTCCATTTGTGGCAGCGATACTCAATATGGTATATATTTTTTGCCTTTCAAAAAAAAAAAATGGTATATAATTTTTAATCTTTGAATTTAGTAATTTTGTTATTTGTTAGTCATTCGAGTCAGATAGCCATGCCATTTGTTAGCAGCCATATGTTTATGTGTCATTTACATGCGTTAAAAAGCTACCTTAACTCATAACATCCTAACGTCACCCTTCTCCAAAGTTTGTCACTGCTATTTGTTAGTAGCCTGTTTTCATATTTTTACTACACTCTTTAAAAAAATTGTTTTCATTTAATGTAACCTCACTAACCTGCAAGGACAGCATGCGTTGCTGGTACGCTTAAACACTTTTTGACTGATCCTTCTATGTCACTATGATTGTAGGCGACTCAGAAGCTGTGGGAGTCTCGCAGAAATGTGCACAGGTATTATCCAATATTATGCACAGCCGTACTCAAATCCATTGTGGCTCCCAGTCGGCGACTTGGTAATCACTTTTTGTTCCAATTATTGCAGGCATACATGATTCTGAAGCTGCGCCTTCAACCACTAATACCGGAAAGGCGGGTAATGAGCAGTGGTTCACAGGTATGAGTCATGTACTTTTATATTACTCAAGTACCCGTGCACAGAATTTGTGATTCTTAAATTACATTACCGGATTGTTCATTCAAGTCAGCCTATCATGGCAACCTACCGATTGCTTTTTCAAAACTTTATTTTCAATTAAAGTAAGCTGAAATGCAGTCTGTCATGTTAGCATGATATCGATTACAGTTTAATTACAACAATACTTTTAATTCGCAAATTTGTGTGTAGGTGTAGAGCAGGTTCTTATGATGAAAGAAAAAGTTTGTCATAATAATATGTACGATAAGTGTTTAATAATATGTTTGGGTTAACTTTTCTTTTCAGGAAAAATAATCAATTTTTTTTTTCAATTACAGCTCGGAAGGTGGGTTGAATCAGTGAAAGATTATGAAGTTTTGACATGCTAGCTGATGTATTAATGGAGCAGGCATCAAGGGCATCAACGGTGGAAGATCAATGGTTGTTCAACTGAAATATTAGTGGCGTCTGCGAAGGCATTACTGTATTTGCTCAGAACACCAGCGATTTGGGTGAGTTTTTTATTTAGTGTAATACAGTTTCGGTTTATGGCCTCATGTTTTTTTAGATTTTCTCTACTTTAATTGAGGTTACGTTGTTTGCAACCGTAATTAACGTTATATGGACACTAAATGGTTGAGGATTCATTCTTCAACAATGAGGTATTTCTTTCAATGGATATTTTTATCGATTGGTTTGTACTGGAGAAAAAGAAAGGTAATGAGTTGAGAAAACATTCAAATACATGTTACGAATTAGTTTTTTATGTGAGTTTTCAAGGTCTGCCAATGGAGCAAATGGGTGAGTCTGCAGTTGACCACCAAACATTGTTTAATAATATTTTGTGAATTCCCCCCATTATCATGTCACATCACTAGGATTTCGTTGTTACTGTCGATATATAAGTATATTGTGTTATGCTTCCTGTCTAAACAATGCGTTGATTATCATCTTTTTATTGGAACAACATAAATAAAGAGATGTATGTCAAATGTCCTAGATTATGCAAGAAATAGCTACGGTAGGTGTTTATATTTACTTGAAATTATGATTGTTGTTTAGATTTGGATGTTTAAAAATTGTGTAAAAACCACCTAAATTAAACAATATGCAAAGTTCGCAGGGTAGTCATTTAATTGTTTAGACTTGGATGTTTAAAAATGGTGTAAAAACCAGTTACAGTTGGATGTTTAAAATTAGTGTAAAAGTCATTTCTCCTCTCACAAAATATTAATGTCTTGTGGATCCTACTGTAGCGCAAGACGGGTAAAATACTATAGATGCCCCGGATCTGTTTGAGTTGGTTACTTTGTGGTTAGCTTATTTTTGCGGTTATAACCTTCTCTTATCGGTGTTTATATGGTGATTTAGGATAAAACTTTTTGAGGGATTTATTGCATTAGATGACATTTGACATATTTTTGCAGTTATGTGTTTGTCGATGCATTGGTTGCAAAAATCATGGTTTGCGTAGGGTTTGCTGCCAATGTGGTTTTGGTTTCTGGTGTTTGTCTGCTAGATATGAGTAAACCTAATGGTGGATCAGCTTTATCCGCCCCTATCTTGGTAGGGCATCACGGTAGCGTGTTTGCAACCATGGGGGGTGGAGTGATCTTGCCGTGGTAACTCACTTGCTTTGCAGCCATGCCGTACGTACTGTGGGTGGCGCGGCAAACAACTACGACATTTGAAACTCGCTGGGCAAACACCTATGTTTGCAACCATGGCCAACAATATAGACTGCTTATTGCAGCCATGGGCAACAATATCTGCAACTATTGATCAATTTCAAACACCTTGAAACGTTTGCTGGTGTTGGGTTTGCTTATTGAGAAGTGGGTACGATGTGGTCTTTAACCATTTTCGTAGTCAGATGGCGAGAGGTGTGGTCCATTATGGATTATGAAGCGTGAGAGCGGCACGTATCTTGGCAGGGCAGCACGACACCGTGTTTGCAGCCATGGCGTGTTGCCCCCTTTGTTATCCGGCTCTGCACTCCCAGTTCGTATTCATTATAAAAGGCAATGATGAATTCCAACAACTTTGATCGAAGCCGTTACTCTCTGTGTTTTGGCGGCGCAAACTGCTAAGTTTGCAGCCATGCCATGTGCACAAGGCTTTTGAGATTAATTTTGATGAATCTGAGCCTCATATTATTAACTGTCAAAACAACTTTTTTGAGAAAAAATATATTTTGAAAACCGTTTTTAATGGTCACTGTAACAAGCCGAAGGTGCTAAAAGTATCGGAAGAAAGCCCAGGGTTATACATATTTTTGACCATCTGCCGAAGACCCCCTTTGTAATGCTTGAAGATGATATGCAGGGAATCCCTGAAACAAGCTTAGTTTCCGATGACCATTTTATTGTTCTGGCAATCTAGCTTTGTTGATTGAATGGCATGTCAGACCTGGGATCATCCAGTCAGCTATCAGCTATTTGACATGCCATTCAACCACAAAGCTTGCTTGCGTCTGAACAGATGATCTCAGCTCCTGCCATTTGTATCAGTATGTGTTATTACGCACACAGTGAGTGTTCCTGCAAATTAACTCTACGGTCACTGTCGTTGACACAGCCATCTCGTACGTGTAACCTACTTTTTTTATTTGATCTTTCGGTATTTATGGGTGGAAATCGCAGAGACGCCTCAAATGGTAAGATATGACTTTGTGAAAACCAGATTGCTAATCTCTTTACCACTTATTATGCTTGCATTGATATATTAATTTGTTAGTGTCAGGGTTGTGCTGAAGACGTGAGAGGATCCCAGCCGTGTATAATAGGTGCCAAAGAAGCAGTGGAGTTGCCGGTACCAGTGAAGCAAGGATTCCAGCGGTGCTAGGAAAGGTGGAACACCTAAACCTGCTGGATAAATCCGTCATTCAAAAAACAGGTATGAAAGCAAGGAATTATGATTTCTTTTAGTTTTTATTCTTAAATTCTTATGCACCTAAGATGGTTTGATGATGTGGTATCCATTCGTTATATGATGCTGATGGTGAGGAATTTATGAAGCTGGCGCAAGTGGACCACTCATTTAAAGGTATACTGAATCTTTTGTCTTCTTTTTGTCGCGTGGCAGGTTGTGATGTGCCCAATGGTATCTTCATCTATTTCATTTTCTGGGGTTTGTACGAGCACTAGAAAATCTGCAATTTTCCCGTTATTTACTGCTCTTCCTGCCCTGACCATTTTTTGTGCTTTTTCTAGGTGATGGGTGAATGCACACATCATCATCTCAAGATATGGTGTCGGAAGGAGTAGCTAGATTTGCACTTGCAGGCAACTTCAGCCAGTTTTTTGGTTAGTGCGTTTTCTTGAATGCTATGTTGCTGATTTGTCTTATTGCAGCTTTGGTTGTTGCATTTTGTTGAATGATATGGTGAATCCATTGTTAGAGTAAATGATAATTAGAGGTACTTCTTTGCCTTACTACATTTATTTGGCTTATTGCATTTTCCCGACTCAAATAAATTAGGTCTACTCTGAAAAGTTATAAAGCTACTGATGTATCTTAAAATATACATCAAATGAACTGCAAGAAACATTGACCCATGTTTAATCACTTGCAGAGTAAAAATTCAGCTATGAGGTTATACATGATTTATAGGTTTTGCCATTGAGGGTGTTTCAGACTACTTATTTGATTGCTAATATGCTTATATGTTATGGTGTAAATAAACAATTTTCAGTGTATGGATAAAATAGCGTATTTGCTTATCTAACTTTTAAACACAATCTTCAGACTTTATAAGCACTTAAACATTAGCAATCCCAAACACTCCCCTAATTGCTAATCAATTAAGTCTTTTATCCTACATTGTAGAACACAATCTAAATTTTGAGGCTTTACAAATTTGGGTTACCTGCAAACAAAACTTGATAATCATTATTTAATTATCTAGGGGTTAAAAGTTGCTTTTCTAAATTTTATTTGGGTTGATACTTATTCTATAGAAATTACCTCTATTGCGAGGAGTGCTGTTGTTTGACTAAACATAGTTTATAGATTTCGTTGTTCTTTAATAAACCGAATTTGCCAAACACTCAAGCATACATTGCTGTTATGAATGAGCCTAAGCTGTGTAAAAAAGCTTTTTGAAACTTCTTGGTGTAAATGGTGTAAATGGTTTTGCTGTTTCTTGCATAATGTTGCACCTTTTATTTTTTGTAAGTTTTTATGAGTGTGCTACTGAGCTTGATCCTAATTTAATCAAACTAAGCTTTTGGATAGGGATAATGTCTTGGAAAGATGGTGATGGACATGGAGAAGTATATCGTGAAGGGCTAAAGTTGAGAGGTCCATTTGTGGCAGCGATACTCAATATGGTTATATATTTTTTGCCTTTCAAAAAAAATGGTATATAATTTTTAATATGGTATAGTAATTTTGTTATTTGTTAGTCATTCGAGTCAGATAGCCATGCCATTTGTTAGCAGCCATATGTTTATGTGTCATTTACATGCGTTAAAAAGCTACCTTAATTCATAACATCCTAACGTCACCCTTCTCCAAAGTTTGTCACTGCTATTTGTTAGTAGCCTGTTTTCATATTTTTACTACACTCTTTAAAAAAATTGTTTTCATTTAATGTAACCTCACTAACATGCAAGGACAGCACGCGTTGCTGGTACGCTTAAATACTTTTTGACTGATCCTTCTATGTCACTATGATTGTAGGCGACTCATAAGCTGTGGGAGTCTCGCAGAAATGTGCACAACTATTGTCCAATATTATGCACAGCCGTACTCAAATCCATTGTGGCTCCCAATCGGCGACTTGGTAATCACTTTTTGTTCCAATTATTGCAGGCATACATGATTCTGAAGCTGCGCCTTCAACCACTAATACCGGAAAGGCGGGTAATGAGTAGTGGTTCACAGGTATGAGTCATGTACTTTTATATTACTCAAGTACCCGTGCACAGAATTTGTGATTCTTAAATTACATTACCAGATTGTTCATTCAAGTCAGCCTATCATGGCAACCTACCGATTGCTTTTTTAAAACTTTATTTTCAATTAAAGTAAGCTGAAATGCAGTCTGTCATGTTAGCATGATATCGATTACAGTTTAATTACAACAATACTTTTAATTCGCAAATTTGTGTGTAGGTGTAGAGCAGGTTCTTATGATGAAAGAAAAAGTTTGTCATAATATGTACGATAAGTGTTTAATAATATGTTTGGGTTAACTTTTCTTTTCAGGAAAAATAATCATTTTTTTTCCAATTACAGCTCGGAAGGTGGGTTGAATCAGTGAAAGATTATGAAGTTTTGACATGCTAGCTGATGTATTAATGGAGCAGGCCTCAAGGGCATCAACGGTGGAAGATCAATGGTTGTTCAACTGAAATATTAGTGGCGTCTGCGAAGGCATTACTGTATTTGCTCAGAACACCAGCGATTTGGGTGAGTTTTTTATTTAGTGTAATACAGTTTTCGTTTATGGCCTCATGTTTTTTTAGATTTTCTCTACTTTAATTGAGGTTACGTTGTTTGCAACCGTAATTAACGTTATATGGACACTAAATGGTTGAGGATTCATTCTTCAAGAATGAGGTATTTCTTTCAATGGATATTTTTATCGATTGGTTTGTACTGGAGAAAAAGAAAGGTAATGAGCTGAGAAAACATTCAAATACATGTTACGAATTAGTTTTTTATGTGAGTTTTCAAGGTCTGCCAATGGAGCAAATGGGTGAGTTTGCAGTTGACCACCAAACATTGTTTAATATTATTTTGTGAATTCCCCGCATTATCATGTCACATCACTAGGATTTCGTTGTTGCTGTCGATATATAAGTATATTGTGTTATGCTATATTAGCAGCATATGACTATTTATTGTCACATACAGTCTAAAATTAACCATTTTAACAAACCTAGAAGCGGACAAGACATTAGAAAAACTATCAAGGTTTCTAGAGATAATTTTGGTCATTTGTTGCAAAGGGCTATAAATTTTCTTCATTGTATTTGTTTACAAGATTTATCAGTGGAATTTATATTGCAGGTATCAATATTGTAGATGGGTATAGCAAGAACTCCAATGAAGAGGTACCGAGATACTACATTCATTAAATCTGTTGCTGGCAAAGACACACACATAGGTGATTTTATTTTATTTTATTTTATTTTATTTTATTTTATTTTATTTTTTTTACAGCTCATTAGTTTTCAAATTCACATTTTACATTTATGGATGCCATAACCAACTAGTCTACCAACAGCAAATCAAAAGAAACCTCATGCTAAGAACAAAAACTTGAAACCAACTGCATTTTGGTTATTAAAGTTGGTTACTCCAGAAATACAAAGTTGTTTGGATCAGGCGACTGCAGAAATAAGAATAGCATCTCCTGTTGGCGACAGTGTGCTGGCCGTAGTTCCCACCAATTTCTTATTCTTAAGCCAATGCTAGAGGTATTGGAAATCTTAATAGGCATTGTAATCGTATTCGAGGTTGATGTTTCTTTTCATTCTCATGTAACTGTAGTTCCTGTCGACAGTTGTATATTTCAATTGTATATTTGTGTTTTTTCCATAATGTTTACTTTAGAATTCTGGAAATTGCTTTGTTGGATGTATGTAAAGGAATTTGAGTATTAGTCAAACTTATTGTGATAACTGACATATATAGTATGAAAATATTTGCCATTGTGTGTTTGTGTTCTCATTGTGTACTCTTGCAGATAGTTTAGGCAACAAAAATACGACAAAACACGTATACCACAAAAATTATAAGCAACACACCCGTACCAACGCGCGGGCAATCCAATTGTTTAAGTTACAGAAGTCTCAATATTGTTTGGTATGAGTTTCATAGTAGTATCTTTTATATTCTTTTCTGTCTTCTCTTTATCCCATTCTCATCTCATATATAATGTCTCATATGCTTTTATCCCAATTCTCTAGCAGGGACAAACAATAGCATCCAAAGTTTCATCCAATTGATAAAATATCATGTGATACTCAAATTTCCTTTTTAATCGTACAAACAGTTACCAAAAACAAACCAACACAATAATTTTGCCACACACCACACTTAACAACAACTCTTCTTCTTTAGCTACGAAAATCCCTTTTTTCGCCCAACACCCCGCGGCAACGTGCGGGCTAACCACCTCGTTATACCACATTTACAAAAGCATATTACTTTTAAGGTTTGGCTAAACATAGCCTGAGGGCTATGTTTAAAAAACAAAAACATGCATACATTATGGTTCATAGAGTCAGTTGAAAGATGTTAAATTCAGGAGGTGGTCATTTATACTTATTATTAGAGGTACAAAACTTTAAAATTTGCATTTTGGTTATAATGTGTACCAAAGATGATAGTAGATATTTTAGTATATGAAATTTTTGAGTATACGTAAGATGATTTTTTTTTTTTTTTTTTAAAGTTTTGGGGTCACAGCCTCCCCGATCACCACTAAAACCCGTTCTTACTTTTAACATAATCATGTTTACCTTTTAACGATGGTCTAGTGATAACGATAGTGTACAAGTATCATTAAATTGGTCTAGTGATAGAAGTTTCAAATTCAAAATTTACTAGATAAAAATCTTAAAATTACTAAAAGGATATTCAAATCACAAAAATAATCTATGAGGCCGGGTGTAATGGTCAACGCATTCACCACCACAAAGTTAACGTCACATCAACTTCTTTTTTCCAGTACCAGTACCACCATCAAACAAGTGTAGTAAGGCTATAAACTTCACCAAATATAAATACTCCACTTAGACATAAACATACCGCATGATACACATACACACATAAATACTAAAACAAAAAATCGGTCATTAGCAGGATCTAGTTATGCACAAAACTGATTGAAAATGCGTTGTGAAAGAGATGGTGTAATAAGAGTGGACGCACCCTAAGCCCTCTTCACGCGTTGTGTATATGTAACCACTAACCACATAGTGTAAGTTTGTTACCCGTTTATCTAACAAAGTAACGATAGTGTACAAAATATATAAATAGAATCCTTGATACCCCAACAAAAGGGTCCAAAATAAATAAATAAATCCTTGATACCGTGGTGACGTGTCACCCCATATCCTAACCGTTTTCATCCAACACGTCTAGTGCATGCTCCATTAACCCCAGTCAAAATTCTTCAAAACCCTCATTTAACCCAACCACGGTCAATTCTTAACTCCATTTCCTCAAGCTCCTATAAATACTCTCCTCTTCTTCTCCTCCCGCTCACTTCACTCTCCACCCTCACTCTCACTCTCTCAAAATGGTAACAAACCCTCATCTTCTCTCTCACACACTCATTTTCACACACATAAAAAAAAACGCACACATTACATTATAATTTTTATAAACTTATCACTCGATTTTAACCGTTTTTAACTGTTTTATGATCGGTTTTTTAACAGGTTGCAGCTGCCGCACAGAAGCTGAAGGAATCGGAGATCACTGAACAGGATTCACTTCTTCTGGTAATCATCTTTTTCACTCTTTTTATTTACTTTTGTTGATACATTTTGCGAATTATGTCATCAACCTGATGACGTCACTTACGTTTCGTATGACGTCATCGTTTCTACTATCGTGTTGCGTTTTTTAGCAGAATTTGCGATTTAATAAGTTGTTGATATCGTAAAACGTGATGACGTCACTTATGACGTCATCATCGTGTTGATTTTGAAATGAATTTGTTGATACGTTATGTGCTTTAAGTTTTTGACAGTATGAACCTGATGACGTCACGTATGATGAGTGTGACGTCATCATCGCTACTATTTTGTTGAATTTGAAATGAATTTGTTATTTGTGTTGTTAAATTTGATGACGTCACGTATGATGAGTGTGACGTCATCATCGCTACTATTTTGTTGAATTTGAACTGAATTTGTGATTTGTCTTGTTAAATTCGATGCGTCACTTATGATGAATGTGACGTCGCTACGATTTTGTTGAATTTGAAATGAATTTCTGATTTGTGTTGTTAAATTCGATGACGTCAGTCGTCACTTAGGATGAGTATGGCGTCATTTTGCGTCAGATGATTTTGTTTTAGGTGTTACGGTACAGATTGTGATAATCGTATTGAATTAGCTTATATTGTAACGCGTTTCGTGAATTTGTTGTTGAGTTTATGAACACGATGACGTCACTTAATTATGTGTGATTTTATTATTACTAGTTTTAAGCTTGATTGTGTTACTTGATGTTATGATGATTTTGAGTCGTTTTTGCGTGTTACTATACAGATTGTGGTAATAGAGTGAAATTTATCTGTTCTGTTTTGAATTTAGTAAGTTTGTAAAAATTTTGATGAGAATATGTTGACGATGATCTTAGTTATGTATGGCGTAGTTGTCGTTAGCTTTTCAGCTTAAATGCAAATTTCTGATCTGTTGTATGATAGTGGTAGTCCTATTGAATGTATCTGTTCTTGTTATATTTTGACTTTTGAGTCTCGATTTGCTAGTAGTGATTTTATTACTGTATAAACGGATTTTCTCATACATTTTACGATTCTATTCACGACGTTTTAGATGAATTGTAGTTACTGAAATTGTAGAAGTAGAGTTGATTACTTGATTCTCGTGGTTGTATTAATAATGTTTGTTAGACTGATTGCGGTAACGTTGGCTTAACGTGTAATGATCCTAGATCGGATATAATTTATGGTCTGTTTTCAGCCAAAAATGCTTATTAAGATTTCATCGCGTAGTATATATGGCAACTTCATCCATTGCACCTCTAAGTTTTGTTCATACATTGCTGATACATATAAGCTAGCTGAAAATTGGGAGATATTGGAGCGTAAATGCAGATATTGAATGGCATATGGTGTTCCACAAAATAAGCTTATCTGTTGCTTGATGTTATAATGATTTTGAGTCGTTTTCGCGTGTTACGATGCAAGTTTCTTGTAATCGAATTAAATATATGTGTTCTCATTTGAATTTAATCAGTTAGTAACTGATTTGCCTCAAAGTTTATGCAATTTGCTCTTAGTGATTTGATTTCTACAGATACAGATTTTCTGATACATTTTGTGATTAATGTTGTTGAGTCTATGCTCACTGTAATCTCAGTTATGTGTGTCTCAGTTATCGCTAGCTGTTTAGCTCAAAACCAAAATTTCAATCTCCAGTAGTGATACTTTGCTTGACTTTGTGATCATTGTGAGTCATTTAGCGTATGATAGTTTTTGTTATGGTAGTTATGATACGGACCATGGTAATCCTATTGAATGTATCTGCTCTTGTTATGATCTGACTAAGATTTGACTCTAGAGTCCAGATTTGCCTGTAGTGATTTGTTGCTGTATAAATGAGTTGATTTGTTGCTGTAACGGTGACTTAACCTGTAATGGTCCTAGATCAGATATAACTTACCGTCTAATTTCAGATGGAAACGTACTTATTAGCATAAGATTTCATGGTATGGTATTTAGCAACTTCATCCACTGCACTTTAAGTTTTGTTCATAGATTACTGTTATTCATAAGCTAGCTATAAATTGCACAATCTAGGAGCAAAATGTAGATATTGTATAGCATTTAGTATTTCTTCTGCTAACGTTGCTCTGTAGCACTCACCATGATGCAGAGTATGTGATTTGTAGTAGTTAATTTTGGATTAGCAGGATACTAAAATGTATAAAATGTTGTGTTAGTTGTGAAACAAAGTCCACAATAATGATACACTATTAAAGATTTGTATTGTTGAAGCCTTTGAGGCTATTAGAGTACTATTTTTGTTTGAGATATATCAGTTATAGTATCTCATGGTTCATTTGCTTCAAAACAGACAAGGAACCTACTACGCATAGCGATATTCAATATCAGTTATATCAGAGGCCTTTTTCCAGAGAAATACTTCAGTGATAAGAATGTGCCTGCCTTAGGTAATTTTCAGTGATCATTCTTGCTAAGATATTTTTAAGGCTAAGAGGTTTGACCTGATAAATGGCTTTGTTTATAAATTGTCATCAACAGAGATGAAGATCAAAAAGCTTATGCCTATGGATGCTGAGTCTAGGCGACTAATTGACTGGATGGAGAAAGGTATAACACTTTCGATATTCTTATGTGCTTTTCAGCCTTAGTTTTTTCGATTTGTTTTATGTTTCTGTTTGGTGATAAGCGATTTCTTGTTTTTGCAGGTGTATATGATGCTTTGCAGAAGAAATATCTTAAGACACTAATGTTCTGCGTGTGTGAGACAGTAGACGGGGCAATGATTGAAGAATATGCCTGTAAGATCCCAAATAGTATTGTAATATAAATGAGATGATAGGGATTTCGGTCACTATTTCAGTTTTCCTGATTGACAGGAATTCATCGCTGGTTCTGTAAATTCATAAGTATGATTTGTTTAAATGCTTTACTAATATACACATTGGCGTGCAGTTTCTTTCAGTTACTCAAACTCTGACAGTCAAGAGGTTTCTATGAATTTCAATCGAATTGGAAGCAAGAAGCAAGGGGAATTCAAGTTCGCCACAACAGAGATAACACCAACTCAAATGAAGTACTACTATTTCCATACGAATTGCTTTATTAATTCCTAAATCTAAACATAAATTTCGGACATTGTGATCTGATAATTAATACAATTTTTTCTTTTCTGTCTTCTCTTTATCCCATTCTCATCTCATATATAATGTCTCATATGCTTTTATCGCAGGGACAAACAATAGCATCCAAAGTTTCATCCAATTGATAAAATATCATGTGATACTCAAATTTCCTTTTTAATCATACAAACAGTTACCAAAAACAAACCAACACAATAATTTTGCCACACACCACACTTAACAACAACTCTTCTTCTTTAGCTACGGAAATCCCTTTTTTCGCCCAACACCCCGCGGCAACGCGCGGGCTAACCACCTCGTTATACCACATTTACAAAAGCATATTACTTTTAAGGTTTGGCTAAACATAGCCTGAGGGCTATGTTTAAAAAACAAAAACATGCATACATTGTGGTTCATAGAGTCAGTTGAAAGATGTTAAATTCAGGAGGTGGTCATTTATACTTATTATTAGAGGTACAAAACTTTAAAATTTGCATTTTGGTTATAATGTGTACCAAAGATGATAGTAGATATTTTAGTATATGAAATTTTTGAGTATATGTAACATTTTTATTTATTTATTTATTTATTTATTTATTTATTTATTTATTTATTATTATTATTTTTAGTTTTGGGGTCACAGCCTCCCCGATCACCACTAAAACCCGTTCTTACTTTTAACATAATCATGTTTACCTTTTAACGGTGGTCTAGTGATAACGATAGTGTACAAGTATCATTAAATTGGTCTAGTGATAGAAGTTTCAAATTCAAAATTTACTAGATAAAAATCTTAAAATTACTAAAAGGATATTCAAATCACAAAAATAATCTATGAGGTCGGGTGTAATGGTCAACGCATTCACCACCACAAAGTTGACGTCACATCAAGTTCGTTTTTTCAGTACCAGTACCACCATCAAACAAGTGTAGTAAGACTATAAACTTCACCAAATATAAATACTCCACTTAGACATAAACATACCGCATAATACACTTACACACATCTTTTATATAATAAAACAAAACCCCAAGTGAGGACTTTTTCATTTTGAAAAAAACTCAACCTTCCTTTATTAAGTAATATTTTAATTATTATTTTAATTATAATTTTTTATTATTAATGATAATCGTTTAAAAAGTTTAATCCTATCGTTAGTTGCATCTTATCTTTATCTTTTGTGTTTATCTTCTATTTATGTAGTATATCAACAAAACAAATTTATTATAATTTTTTATCATTAAAGATAATCATTTAAAAAGTTTAATCCTATCGTTAGTTGCATCTTATATTTATCTTTTGTGTTTATCTTCTACTTACGTAGTATATCAACAAAACAAATTTAAAGATTAAATTATTTGTTTTTTAATAAATAAAAATATATCATTCTAAAAAATTTTAAAAAAAACCCACGCGTGCGCGGGTATTATAACTCGTAAATACTAAAACAAAAAATCGGTCATTAGCACGACCTAGTTATGCACAAAACTGATTGACAATGAGTTGTGAAAGAGGTGGTGTAATAAGAGTGGACGCACCCTAAGCCCTCTTCACACGTTGTGTATATGTAACCACTATCCACATAGTGTAACTTGTTTATTTTATCTAACGAAGTAACGATAGTGTACAAAATATAAATAGAACAAGGAGAGGAAACCCGCCGCGTTGCGGCGAGGGCCTCTATACCTGTGTGACGAACCTCTGTGTATATTTGGCATGGTTGCAAATGTCATGAGGTACAGAAAATTGGATAGATGTATTGTCAGGGTCCTGATTACAAAACATTGCAAGTTTTTTTGGCTCCTGGCCTTACACTTGCAGTTATAGAGGTTATAGTTGGACATCTATCCTAGATACATGCGGTACTATCCTAGGTTGATTTACTGTACATTATGAAACATCTACTTAGAGTTTTGTTACAGACCATGCGAGAACATTTGTTATGTTGTGCTACTCGTACTTGGTCTTCTTGGTGGCTTGGGTAACTGTGCTGTCTTCTGGCTCGGCAGCCGGTTCTTCTTCAGCTGCTATGAAGGTTGTTTCATTTTGTGACCCTGTTGTTTCTGTTTGGTCACACAGGAAGAAACCAATTACTAAATGTAAAATAAAACCACTGAAAGAACACATGTAAACTTACTAACAAACCACCTGTTCTGATTGATTAGACGGATGTCCATCCTCATGATCAGCTGCTGTGTATCACATAACAATCGGCATAAAGGCTCGTACGACGGCGACACATTTGGTATGACGTGAACCTGGTAAAAGGACATGGACAATAACCGATTAGCACATAGAAAAATGGCCAATGATCAACCACACCTACAATGTCCAACAACTCACCTCATGTGATTCATTAAGTGAATCCTGATGTCGACCAGAACATGCGGTGGCATTTCACCTACCAAATAACCAATTATGTGTGCGCATGATTTAAATTACCCCATGGTTGCCGCAAAGTAGCAAGTTTCCACAAAGTTACACAAAAGCTGTGCAGATCCGACTTGTCATTTGAAGTTTCATCACAAAGAACTTCTTGTGCCATCCATTGTTGACCCAAACATGTTTTCTGTCAATATAATCGTCGTGAGCAAAGTAAAGACGCCACTTCTGTATGGCGAAAAATTACTTATTGGACAGAAATTGTATCGAGCATACCCGTACAAACATTATTCACTCACTTGGCCTCATAGCTGAACTGTCATCGGCCAATAAACAACTGGTTTGTCGATGTGACGATCAACAGAAAGAGAATTAGACACATATGTTTGTTTTGGCTTTGGTAGAAGCACCGTCTGAAACAAAAAGGCCTGCAGCACATCAAAGTTTAAATGGTTATAACGGGTCTAAGATTAGATGGATGATGGAAAAAAGCAGCAATTCAGTTCACCTTTTATGAGCGTTAATAAAGAAGCATTACAAACCTGGTTATCGAGACGGATTATACCTTACAGAAATAAGGCTTTCTTAAAAAGTGCGGGGCTGTTGAAATAAGCAAATCCCAAACACCCTGCTAACCTACAATATGTAAAAGTTAGATTTCTAATTCGAAGAGCTTACATGGATTTGCTTATATGCCCTGCTTATGGGCGTATTTAAATTTGGAAAATCTGATAACATCTCTTTTTACATAGCTTATGAGATTTATAAATTTGAGCTTACGTACTTAAATAAGCCATAAAATCGTAAGCTTATGAAATTAAATCAGGCATAAGCTCAAGTTAATAAGGTATACAAAAAGTGAGTTTATCGGGTATAAAAAGGGATACCCAAGAGTGGCAGTCAATATAGCTTCTAAAAATAGGCAATTCGAGCAACCACAATACTTATATGGATTTCTCCCTTACCCATCTTAAATAATAAGTACTATGTAACAAACAAACAATACACATCACCGAAAAAAAACCTTACAGGACACACAATATGTACACATAGAGATGATAGCAAAACGATATAGGTAAAAACATACAAATACAGTGATAACAAACATATCGACAGTAAAAGTAAACCATTTATGAGTAGCAATCTTATATAGAAATCATAGGAAACTACACCTTTTGATTTTCAGAATTAACAATTTAGGGATTGCAGGCTTACAAAATCCAATTAGTAATTGCCGTTTCAAATGAACGGAGATTGACGGATGCTTCAGACAATTAAACAAAAAACATAAATAGATTAAGATGACAAAAGGGTATTTACCAGTGTGTCTTCCGGCCTTCCCTCCTTCCCTCTAACTGCAAAAGTTTGTCCCACCTGACGATTGTAAAGTTAAGAGCCGAAATCACAGAATTGAAATAGTTTTGTGTCCATATAAATTGGAAAAATTCATTATTAGGTAATCAAGATAATTTATAACTAACCTTCCTGCAAGGTTGAGCCACATCTGTTTCTGAAAGTATTATTTGAATTGATTGCAAAGATTTTGATATGTCGTTTTTTGAGTCGGTATTTTCTTTGTTTTCAGAGAATTCCAGAAGGGTTGAGATAAGATAGAGCAGGTAGTATGTTTATCTACCCGAAAGGAGGAAATGGTATTATATGAAATCTGGGAAATCGGGAAATATTATTATAACCAAATCTGGGACTTTGGTCCATAGAGAAATGATAGATAGTATAATGGTCACGTTACCCCCAAGGGAAAGGGTCCAAAATAAATAAATCCTTGAATCCTTGATACCTTGCTGACGTGTCACCCCATATCCTAACCGTTTTCATCCAACACGTCTGGTGCATGCTCCATTAACCCCAGTCAAAATTCTTCAAAACCCTTATTTAACCCAACCACGGTTAATTCTTAACTCCATTTCCTCAAGCTGCTATAAATACTCTCCACTTCTTCTCCTCCCGCTCACTTCACTCTCATTCTCTGAAAATGGTAAAAACCCTCATCTTCTCTCTCACACACTCATTTTCACACACTTAAAAAAACGCACACATATTGTATAATTTTTATAAACTTATCACTCGATTTTAACCGTTTTTAACTCTTTGATGATCATTTTTTACAGGTTGCAGCAGCAGCTCAGAAACTGAAGGAATCGGAGATCACTGAACAGGATTCACTTCTTCTGGTAATCATCTTCTTCACTCTTATTTTATTTATTTTTGTGGATACATTTTGCGAATTATGTCATGAACCTGATGCCGTCACTTACGTTTCTTATGACGTCATCGTTTCTACTATCGTGTTGCGTTTTTTTAGCAGAATTTGCGATTTAATAAGTTGTTGATATCATAAACGTGATGACGTCATCATCGTGTTGATTTTGAACTGAATTTGCGATTTAATAAGTCGATATCAGAAAACGTGATGACGTCACTTATGATGAGTGTGACGTCATCACCGTGTTGATTTCATTTATGTGCTTTAAGTTTTTGATAGTATAAACCTGATGATGTCACTTATGAAGAGTGTGACGTCATCATCGCCACTACTGTATTTCGTTGAATTTGAAATGAATTTGTGATGTGTTGTTAAATTGGATGACGTCACTTATGATGAGTGTGACGTCATCATCGCTACTATTTTGTTGAATTTGAAATGAATTTGTTATTTGTGTTGTTAAATTCGATGATATGATGAGTATGACGTCATTTTGTGTCAGATGATTTTGTTTTAGGTGTTACGGTACAGATTGTGATAATCGTATTGAATTAGTTATGTTGTACCGCGTTTCGTGAATTTGTTGTTGAGTTCATGAACACGATGACGTCACTTAGTTATGTATGATGTTATTATCACTAGTTTTAAGCTTGATTGTGTTACTTGATGTTATGATGATTTTGAGTCGTTTTTGCGTGTTACTATACAGATTGTGGTAATAGAGTGAAATTTATATGTTCTGTTTTGAATTTAGTCAGTTTGTAAAATTTTTGATGAGAATATGTTGACGATGATCTTAGTTATGTATGGCGTAGTTGTCGTTAGCTTTTCAGCTTAAATGCAAATTTCTGATCTCCTGTCGTATGATAGTTTTTGTTGTTGCAGTTATGATACAGAGCCGTGGTAGTCCTATTGAATGTATCTGTTCTTGTTATATGTTGACTTTTGAGTCTCGATTTGCTAGTAGTGATTTTATTACTGTATAAATGGATTTTCTCATACATTTTATGATTCTGTTCACGACGTTTTAGATGAATTGTAGTTACTGAAATTGTAGAATTAGTTGATTACTTGATTCTCGTGGTTGTATTAATAATGTTTGTTAGACTGATTGCGGTAACGATGGCTTAACGTGTAATGATCCTAGATCAGATATAATTTATGGTCTGTTTACACAAAAATGCTTATTAAGATTTCATTGCGTAGTATATGGCAACTTCATCCATTGCACTCTAAGTTTTGTTCATACATTGCTGATATATATAAGCTAGCTGAAAATTGGGAGATATTGGAGCGTAAATGCAGATATTGAATGGCATATGGTGTTTCACAAAATAAGCTTATCTGTTGCTTGATGTTATAATGATTTTGAGTCGTTTTCGCGTGTTACGATGCAAGTTTCTTGTAATCGAATCAAATATATGTGTTCTCATTTGAATTTAATCAGTTAGTAACTGATTTGCCTCAAAGTTTATGCAATTTGCTCTTAGTGATTTGATTTCTACAGATACAGATTTTCTGATACATTTTGTGATTAATGTTGTTGAGTTTATGCTCACTGTAATCTCAGTTATGTGTGTCGTAGTTATCACTAGCTGTTTAGCTCAAAACCAAAATTTCAATCTCGAGTAGTGACACTTTGCTTGACTTTGTGATCATTGTGAGTCGTTTAGGGTATGATAGTTTTTGTTATGGTAGTTATGATACGGACCATGGTAATCCTATTGAATGTATCTGCTCTTGTTATGATTTGACTAAGATTTGACTCTAGAGTCTAGATTTGCCTGTAGTGATTTGTTGCTGTATAAATGAGTTGATTTTTGTTGTTGATCTCTGTTCACGATGTCCTAAAATGAATAGTAGTCACTGAAAATCTAGAACTAGTTGATTACTTGATTCACTGTGAACGTTATGAGTTTGTTAGATAGGTTTGCTGTAACGGTGACTTAACCTGTAATGCTCCTAGATCAGATATAACTTACCGTCTAATTTCAGATGGAAACGTACTTATTAGCGTAAGATTTCATGGTATAGTATTTGGCAACTTCATCCATTGCACTTTAAGTTCTGTTCATACATTACTGTTAGTCATAAGGTAGCTATAAATTGGACAATCTAGGAGTGTAAATGCAGATATTGTATAGCATTTAGTATTTCATCTGCTAACGTTACTCTGTAGCACTTACCATGATGCAGAGTATGTGATTTGTAGTACTTAATTTCAGATTAGCAGGATAGTACACAATAATGATACACTATTAAATATTTGTATTGTTGAAGCCTTTGAGGCTAAATGTGGAACTATTAGAGTACTATATTTGTTTGAGATATATCAGTTATAGTATCTCATGATTTATTTGCTTCAAAACAGACAAGGAACCTACTACGCATAGCGATATTCAATATCAGTTATATCAGAGGCCTTTTTCCAGAGAAATACTTCAGTGATAAGAATGTGCCTGCCTTAGGTAATTTTCATTGATCATTCTTGCTAAGATATTTTTAAGGCTAAGAGGTTTGACCTGATAAATGGCTTTGTTCATAAATTGTCATCAACAGAGATGAAGATCAAAAAGCTAATGCCTATGGATGCTGAGTCTAGGCGACTAATTGACTGGATGGAGAAAGGTATAACACTTTCGATATTCTTATGTGCTTTTCAGCCTTAGTTTTTTCGATTTGTTTTATGTTTCTGTTTGGTGATAAGCGATTTCTTGTTTTTGCAGGTGTATATGATGCTTTGCAGAAGAAATATCTTAAGACACTAATGTTCTGCGTGTGTGAGACAGTAGACGGGGCAATGATTGAAGAATATGCCTGTAAGATCCCAAATAGTATTGTAATATAAATGAGATGATAGGAATTTCGGTCACTATTTCAGTTTTCCTGATTGACAGGAATTCATCGCTGGTTCTGTAAATTCATAAGTATGATTTGTTTAAATGCTTTACTAATATACACATTGGCGTGCAGTTTCTTTCAGTTACTCAAACTCTGACAGTCAAGAGGTTTCTATGAATTTCAATCGAATTGGAAGCAAGAAGCAAGGGGAATTCAAGTTCGCCACAACAGAGATAACACCAACTCAAATGAAGTACTACTATTTCCATACGAATTGCTTTATTAATTCCTAAATCTAAACATAAATTTCGGACATTGTGATCTGATAATTAATACAACATTATATCTCAGGAGTTCTGCGTGTAAGATGGTTCGTACACTGATTCAACTGATGAGAACTCTAGATAAGATGCCAGAAGAGGTAAGACACTTTTTGATGTAGTGACATGTGCAGAGTATTACCATCTTATGATTGAAATCTTTACATGGATACTCGTCTCAGTGTGGCTTATTTTGTTTTTGTTTCAGCGCACCATCTTGATGAAACTTCTCTATTATGATGATGTCACGGTATGATCTTGTTAACTATTTTACCCTTAACCTTGCACACTGTTAGTTGACAGCAACTGTGGTTATTTATTAACCTGCGTAACAGGATAAATTGAGTAAATAAATGCATTAATTTCTCTTTTTACATGTAATAACCTATACTATCAAGTTCTGTTAATGTCAACAAAAATGTAGTATCTTAAACTTGTAATTATATCAGTCTATCACTGCCAGAACAATGAAACCAGATATTCATATACTTCTGTAGATATGTATCGTATGACAGGATTGTAAATTTCCATATAACATTGACTTAGTCTCTACATTGTTTCCTTGATATGATCAAAATATTAGTAATGTAAAATATTTGCTTCCATCTTGCAGCCTGCTGATTACGAGCCACCATTCTTCAGAGGGTGCACAGAGGAAGAAACTCATAACCCATGGACCAAAAATCCTTTGAAAATGGAGGTTGGCAATGTTAACAGCAAGCATTTTGTACTAGCTTTGNATTTCGGTCACTATTTCAGTTTTCCTGATTGACAGGAATTCATCGCTGGTTCTGTAAATTCATAAGTATGATTTGTTTAAATGCTTTACTAATATACACATTGGCGTGCAGTTTCTTTCAGTTACTCAAACTCTGACAGTCAAGAGGTTTCTATGAATTTCAATCGAATTGGAAGCAAGAAGCAAGGGGAATTCAAGTTCGCCACAACAGAGATAACACCAACTCAAATGAAGTACTACTATTTCCATACGAATTGCTTTATTAATTCCTAAATCTAAACATAAATTTCGGACATTGTGATCTGATAATTAATACAACATTATATCTCAGGAGTTCTGCGTGTAAGATGGTTCGTACACTGATTCAACTGATGAGAACTCTAGATAAGATGCCAGAAGAGGTAAGACACTTTTTGATGTAGTGACATGTGCAGAGTATTACCATCTTATGATTGAAATCTTTACATGGATACTCGTCTCAGTGTGGCTTATTTTGTTTTTGTTTCAGCGCACCATCTTGATGAAACTTCTCTATTATGATGATGTCACGGTATGATCTTGTTAACTATTTTACCCTTAACCTTGCACACTGTTAGTTGACAGCAACTGTGGTTATTTATTAACCTGCGTAACAGGATAAATTGAGTAAATAAATGCATTAATTTCTCTTTTTACATGTAATAACCTATACTATCAAGTTCTGTTAATGTCAACAAAAATGTAGTATCTTAAACTTGTAATTATATCAGTCTATCACTGCCAGAACAATGAAACCAGATATTCATATACTTCTGTAGATATGTATCGTATGACAGGATTGTAAATTTCCATATAACATTGACTTAGTCTCTACATTGTTTCCTTGATATGATCAAAATATTAGTAATGTAAAATATTTGCTTCCATCTTGCAGCCTGCTGATTACGAGCCACCATTCTTCAGAGGGTGCACAGAGGAAGAAACTCATAACCCATGGACCAAAAATCCTTTGAAAATGGAGGTTGGCAATGTTAACAGCAAGCATTTTGTACTAGCTTTGAAGGTAAGGAGTTATGAGTGCAATAGCAAGCTAGAATTTATGATTCAGTATAGTTAACTGATCATTATGTTTCTTGATCATTACAGGTTAAAAGTGTGCTTGATCCTTGCGAGGACGATAATGTGAGTTTAGGCGGTGATTCAATGCAACTAGATGGAGATAGTGAATCTGACAGCGAGGTGAGTAATTAAAACTGGAAAAATAGGCTGGTGGGTGGGTATCGGGTCAAACTAAGTAATAATAGCTTGGGCTGGGTTGAACCACAAACACTATTTTGTTCATTATCTAATGATAACTCATCTGTTAAATTAGTTTACAGAAACTATATCATTACAATGGTAATACAAACTTGATAATAAAGCAATCTAAAAGGTTGTGTGCGTCCAAAATACTTTTGGTGCAAAAGTTGACCCATTTGACTCGAATTTTATTTCTATATGTTTATATTTTGACCCGTTTTAGATAAAATATAACCTTTATCGATTCATTTATACATAAAATGGACTGAAATTGCCACAATGATTACTGCCCAGTGCCCTTTAATACTGCGTACATCTCATACTAAACTTTCATGGTACTTCAATCCATTACAGGCCAGCATTTCTGATGATGAGTACATAGTGGCACCGAGAGGTAATTTTCGCGTCAATATGTTTTAGTATGATTCCAGTATCTTTGGGACTAAAAAATAACTACATTTTTGTTATCAGATAACCATAAAGGGGAACAAGATGGTACCATGGTTGATGAAGGTGCTTACTCCACTCAACCTTGTTACACATAATTACAAATAAAATACAGAGATGGATTTATGATTTACTTACAATATAATATGAGACCACTTATTTGATATCAAATATGCAGATGATACTCAGGATCCAGCTGAAGATGAGCAGCAACTTAACCGTGTGAGGGATTGGATCAAGTCTTATCATCTAGACAATGTTGATGTCGCTGATGCGCTCTCAGCTTTCTCTGATATCTCACTGGTACGGTTTTTTCTTTAATTTTACCAACACTGATGAGCAGAGCTTTATTCTTTCCAATTATGAAACAATAACTTAATGTTGTTTATTGTATTTGCAGGTTTTGATTGAAGGTAACCAAAGAATCTGAATGGACAATAAAGCTAATGATCATGATATATTTGCAGTTATTCAATATTATTAAATTCGTTTTTCAGAAATTATGGACAAGCTTGTTAATGAAGGCCTTCTACTAAAAGCTGGAAATAACAGTTTCAACATCAAGAGGGCGAGGGTCATCTTCTATACTTCTATCTCTTCATTTATCAATACCCCTTTTAATCATTAACTGAATCTCATTGTATCAAAAAAACTGTCAACTGTAGAATTTGGAGTATGAATTTGATGCTGTGAAAGATGAAAATGATGGCTATGTTGCACCTGGTAATAAAAGTCCACTCACCACAGGTGAAGGCCTTATGTATATGAAGGTGAGCTCCCATTATAGTTGACTTTCTCTTTATTAAAACTGTACTTTTAATACAACTACTAAGAAAAATGGTTTGATATTGAGCTCGTTTATTGCAGGCACTCTATCATGCTCTTCCAATGGAGTACATTACTATATCCAAGCTTCAAAGCAAGCTTGGTGGAGAGGCTAACCAAAATACTGTTCGTAAGCTAATGGACAAAATGACCAAAGAAGGGTATATTGAAGCCTCAAACAACCGTAGGCTAGGTAAAAATTGTCACAGTAAACGATTTTTGTTCTGACTACAGTGAACTTTATAAAATTATTCGATTAAATTTTGTCAATATTACAGGAAAACGTGTGGTTCAGTCTGATCTGACCAAGAAGAAACTTGCTGAAGTCCAGAAGGTCTTGGACATGGATGCTATGGTAATAACTTAATACTCTCTGTCGGGTTATCAAGTGCTATATATCTTATTATTTTCGTGTTCACTTTGGTCAGGAGGATGCAAATGGGACACTTAATAAATCCAATGTCTCAGAAAACCAAACAGGTAGGGATTTTTATGTAAATGGTAATCAGAAAATGAGAAAATCAAAAGTCACGGCCTAACTTATTGGACTAACTTGATCAGGGGCCAATCGCTATGAGACATCCACTCTTGGTGCAGTCCAGTCCATTGGATCAGATCTGACACGCACAAAGGACAAATCTGATTTGCAACAGAATGTTTCCAACAGCAGTGAAGCCATACTCTCTAAATTGAAGCGACAGAAGACTCCCACAAGCAACAATCAGGTTCTCGTTTAAGCTTCTTATAAGTTGAAAAAATGTCTATTTATTTTTGTTAATGGAATTTGATTAGTATATTGTAATATGTGTTTTTCAGCCAATTGCATCAATAGAGAGCTATGCAGCAGGGGCCGAGAAGGGTAGAAATGGAGTCAATCAGGATGATAAAATGGATACAGTGGTTTGTAGTGGTCAGTCTACCCTTAGCAAACGTTCACGCAAAGCCAGCACGGTACAAACAATCATCCTTACTGATTAAGATACCATCACTTAAGTTCAAATTTATCATTTTCTGGATATATTGATAACACTTGAATTTATATATAGGTGAAGGATCCTATTCTGCAGCACAACATGAAACGCCAGAAAGTCAATGAAGTCTGAGCTGAAAGAAACACAACTGAGTCCTGCTGAGATATTTGGTAGTCTTTTCCACATTATGACTTAAAAGAATATACTAGAGAAGATATTATTGATCATAAGCTGTACTTGTTAGTTTACTTTACCATAGATTATGCCATGAATCGTAACAAATGCTAAGTCCTGCTGAATTGGGGAATATTGATTATGCATATTATTCGTATGAAATGATATATATGATATTCACTTTACGTGATAATACTGTGATGATTACTAATGCCATATGTATTATAAGTTTATAACTAGACGAGTCACTTGCTTGAATCGTGCAGACGATACCTAAGTAATATCTGCCTAATAGTTAATCATTTCCTTCGTGATATGTTTGCATCTAGATGGATATTGTGTGGTAATGACATTTGTAAAGCTGGGCCATTAATAATATCCAACAGGATGCATATATTATAATGTGATCCAAAATATTTCTTCACTTGATGTAACATGCCATTTTGTGAATTCGTTCTAGTAGTGAAGGTAATAAATATATATTTATAAAACTTCCAAGTGCACTGACGACATCAAATGATCGTATACATCTGTTTAGATGGTACTCACTTATTTGGTTATTTAAACATGAATAGTTAATTTCTTTTTATCATTTTGATCTTTCGCAAGATATGCAAAAGAGGCTCCAGCATGTATTGTTGGTTTTAAACACCAAAAATGTGTTGCTCGTGCTGTCTCATTGGTCCTCTTTTTAAAGATCAAGTAATTTTATGCTGTTTTATACGTATATTTTTGTGGTCACTATGCTGTTTTATACTGTATATTTTTGTGGTCATCTTTTAGTTATTATCGAGGCATACAAAAATGCAAATCCACTCTTATCTTTATTTTACTTTTGTTTGTTGTTGCACATACTTTCATTGACATGGCAGTGTTCTCGTCACATATTATGTGTTTTAGTAACGTAAACAATTTGTACTTGTGGTCATGTGCTAGTCGAGCGTGATAAACCCAAAAATAACAAATAATGAAAGAATTCGTATTTTTGGCTGATAATGAAATTAATTTGGTTTACACACTTTCACTTAGCTTTAGGCAAGAAATAAATTGAAACTCAATAGTATTTCTTAGAGCATTAGGTATCATGTCTCAATCCAAAGTGTCATATCACCACTATTTCAACATTCATTCTTTTTACATACACACAAAAATACCTTCTCACTCATCACTCAAGCCAAAACACTCCTCGTATAATTCTCCAACGTCATTGGAGGACACCAAAAGCTCGTTCAACATCCTTTGATTCACTTCTTGTCCCCTTTTAAATAATCCATGTTTCTCGTCTCGTGTCACCATAAATGATTTGTCAAAAGTTGGCTACTATGGGTAATCCCATTAGCTAGGTAATACCCTTTTTTCATATGTAACACTTTTTACTTCAAACGGAGCCACATAGGTTATGTCATCAACAAGGTTGTCGAATAACGGAGAATTACTTAAAACGTTAAGATCGTTATTCGCACCCGCTACCCCAAAAAATCATGCAAAATCCCCAAATCGTACGACGCAACAACTTCAAGCATTATAGTTGAAATTTTTTATCACCTCTTCCAAATTGCCTGTGCCTTGGGAGTGAAATTCGGTGGCTCGGCCTCCGTGGGTGGGGATTTTTCTCTTGTCTCGGCTCTCTGTAATTGGCAAGAGTTTTTCATCATTTTTGCAGTCCTCGCAGCTAAAGCCTTGTGAGGAATCTAGATAGTGTAGCTTTGTTTAATTCTAGATTTGTATTTGTACTCGCTTCTAGTGCCTTACTAGTAGCTTTTTTCTTTATATAATTCTGCCGTTAAAAAAAATAAAAAAATAAAAAAATAATAATAATAATAAAAAAAAAGCTTGTGCCATGCTTTCGGGTTAGTTCATTCTCAATGCAGATAATCAATGCTTCAAAGTATTTTCGGAAACTCATGAACACTCTTATGTGTTGCATATAAAATTTGAATGTAACTAAAGTCGGGTTTTCTTAACAACGTAGACATATACAAATCAATAATGCACATAGTAAAAAAATTTAGACAATCACATTGTAAATATTCATCAAATGCCATAAGGTGTTGTGTTGTATGCCAATTGTCGGCTAACATAGAACTATGGATATTTTGGATTATCACCAAAATAGTTGGCTAACAAATATGCTTCAGTAAAATCACGTTCACGGTATATCGGATTACGCGTACGTGAACTTTGAGCTAATTGTTGTTGCAATGATTGGTAATACTGATAAGCTTGCATAAAAAAATAATAATAATAAAAAATGTCACTTTCTTCATCGACATCGAATGGTTAAAATCATCATCATTCGGATTCATAGTTACAAAAAAGTGTTTTTAATAGAGAGAATTAAGAAATTGTGTGAAAAATGGTTAAATGGGGTAAAATGTTGGTTTAAAAAATTAAATTTTTAACCATTAGTTTGATTCCAACGACTAGTTTTTTTAACTTTTATTTTATTTTATTTTATTTA
This sequence comes from Artemisia annua, assembly GCA_014162995.1. Taxonomy (NCBI): domain Eukaryota; kingdom Viridiplantae; phylum Streptophyta; class Magnoliopsida; order Asterales; family Asteraceae; genus Artemisia; species Artemisia annua. The sequence continues at coordinate 220,788 of LBNU01011031.1, forward strand.
TTTTTTTTATTTTTTTTTTAATAATAAAAATTTCAACATCACACTTTCACGCAGCGTCAAATTAATGGTTTGGAATTTGGCGCGGAGGGAAGGGGCGGTGTGATAACGCCACAATGGCGCCGTGCCACCTCGAAATGGCATGGGTTCAGCGTCACGATACCCAACTCTCTTAGAGAGATATAAATCAAAAGTAAAAGTGACGTATCAAAGTCTGACGAGCGTTGTTTGTTAGATAAAACTATAGAATCACATCTCATCCGATATTTTGGAACAAATCGAGTTATGAGAGCTATGTGTCCAATAATTATTTGTTAAAATACAAAAAATTGACACCAAAAAAAAATCATACCACATGAATAAGCTTTTCTTTATCTATGTTGCTGAAAGCTTAGTGATATAAACCTAAGAAACCCACAGGACTGCAGGTTTTGCTCGTGACAACTCCAAAATAACAACATAAATGTGTTGCTCGTGTTTTCCCTCATAACTAAGTTTATATTGATTTTGAACTTCATTTTAAGTTTTAAGCTAACCAATTTCGTCTTGATCAGTACTTTCAACACATACACAAAACGATTTTCACATTAGTTTGAAACAAACTATGGAGTCAAACGAGGTTAGTAATTCTCTCCTAACGGTCTAGTTAACTTCACCTGAGGTGTTGTCATAGTTCATAATCATATATGACCTCAAAAATTGAGAAGTTGAAGACTTGATTTCGTGCTTTGTGATGCAGGTTGAGATCGAGCAAAGCACGACTGAGCTAAAACACTTTGGGTTTTTAAAGGAGCTTACCTTGAAGTTTCTAGTAGTATTGTCTAATATGTATGATTTTGCAAAAGAAAACTCTGTTGTCATTAAAACGACACTTGTTTCAGCTGAAAGCGCCATTGTTTCTACTGTGGTGCCGGTGTACAATAAACTTAAGGACTTGTCAGGTGGGATACTCGTGTTTGTTGATGACAAGGTACAAATATATACATACTTTACGACATAGAGTTCAGATATATTGTTTATCAATCTAGGATTAAGCTGATTGTCTTCGTACTCTTGTCGAAATCAGAAATCAACTTTAGTAATCTCTAAATTTATTTTCAGTGTTTAAGAACAGATGATGATATATCTTGGAAGCATGTAATTAACTGTTTGCTTTGGTTATTATGCATGGCATATGAAATAAAAAATCATCAGTGATGGTAAAAACTTTCGTACTGAAAAATTAGTAAGGCATAAACAATCAATTTATTGGTAAAGCACGACAGCTTGTTACAGAAACTATCGATCTATTTTAGTATCTTGCATATTCGTCAACGTTTTTATATCATAGATTCATAAAGATGCATCAACTATATATCATTTAAATAAACCTTTCATTAGATTTTTGTTCAAAGAAAATCGAAAAGCAATCAACCAGTGTTTCTTATGAGTGAATTAGTCACTGTATATGTGTCATATTTTATACAAATAGACAAACTCACAAACGTCCCCTTTCACTTCTTGTTTATCACATACTTCTACATCCATTTTCCGCCATTATCCGCTCCCTTTTCAAACCACGTTCAGTTGCAACATTTTATTAGAGGTGGCAAAATCTGCAGGTTGTGTAATTACTAAGATGATGTAAAGTTGATATGCTTTTGCGAGTTGCTTTTAAACTTTATATAAAAATTGATAACTATATAATTATTGTTGTAAATTAGTACCGTAATTACCTAACGTTTCGAGTAACGTAAAGGTTTGCATCTTAATTTTATTACACTTACCTGTTTGATATAAACGAGTCATAATAACTAGAAATAATTATCATTATCATAACCAGAAAAGCATTGTCAATAACAAACGCAGATATAATATTTACTAAAAGAAGCAAAGAAAATAATTAGTCGCCTTAGATGTCATTGCAGTCCTTTTACCTTCGGGTAGGGTGTGATCGTCTACATCCTACTTTCACATATTATGCTTCAAAGGGATTGCAGATTCTTCTTGTTCTAAGTTCTAACATGTCAGTGCACCAAGCCTTCAATATGTCTAACTAACACGACATATATATTTTAGTTTTTACGAACAAGACATGGAATCATTAGTTCACTACATTCTACGGATCCACTTTTCAAAAGTCTCCAAAGACTTCTTAGTGTTAAAATACTAATATGACCATAACATCTAGAGTATAGTTTACTGCGCAGATACTAATATGTGCATTTTATGTAACAGTTTGACAAGTATGCTCCAGCTCTCGCCAAGAAGCTCGTCGCCAAATTCAAGTCTCTGATCGACAAAACTATACCTTTAGTCCAGAAAGTCCTTAGTACAGCCCAAACCATCATCACCCCACTTATCACTACATACATTTCTCTCCTCCAGAATCTTCTCAAAACCATCAAACCTCTCGTCCAAAAAATCCTCATTGTCACCAAATCCACACCCATAGTTGGCAAAGCCCGAACGCTCCTTCAAAAAGGTTTCACCATCTCCCAAACGCTCCTACAAAACAGTATCAACACCACAAGGTCCTTAGTCCAAGACTCCGTCCTTCAAAAGGGTCCAGAGCTAGCCAACCAAGCTCTAGACACAACCAAGTCTGTAGTGGAAAGTATCCCACTAGTTGGAAATGTAGCACAATCTCTAATTACTAATCCAGCCGACTTGGCTAACCAAGCAATGGACACAACCAAGTCAATGGTGGGGGGTATCCCTATTGTTGGAAATGTAGCACAATCTTTGATCACTAACCCAACTGATATAGCCAATCAAGTGGTCAACGCCACAGATACTTTAGTTAAGGATAACCCTGTACTTGGAGCAGTTAACTCAGCAGCCCAAAATATTGTAAAGGAAGCTCAATCCGTGGGTACAAAAGCAGCGTTACAATCAGCTTACACCTCATTTAAGATTGCGGGGTTACCATTAATAGCGCAGTTTTGGTATAAAGCTAATACCTACCCACTTATTAATAAATTATCCGAATTGTTTTTACCCATGACTGAGTACTTGTCTGAGTGGTACAACAAGGTGGTCAGATACATGGATGGAAAGGGTTATGCTCTGTTTGGTTATTTGCCATCGGTTCCTATAGATGAGATGAAGGCCGCGTATAAGTTGGTGAAGACTACAATGGATGGTTTGTCAGCTGTCGGGGATTTAGTGGGAATGGATGATAATAATTAGGAGAAGAGATTAGAGTGTTGTAAGATTAGTAATCTTAAATTTCTTTAGTTTTTTTATCCTACTGTAATTCTAAGACCCTGTTTGTATACTGAATGCTAATGAGTATCTGTTGTATGTGTATACAAGTCTAGAATAAAGTTGATACAAGTCGAGCTACAAGTCTACAACCCAGGGGCACATGAAATTGAAGTAAAGCTGTATAGCACTACGCTTCTTATAGCCATTTAACAGATGCACGCAGCAGATGATGTTTTATTTTATTATGTTAATTAGAACAACACACAATGACATTACATTTACTGAATTTGACTTGCATCACAAATGGTCTTCATACAACTGCGAAACAACAAAGATGAAAGTATTGATAAAACCGTTCACTCAAAATGTCATAAGAAACTACTATCGCATCAAGATTTGACACTTCATTAGTCTCCCTGAACAACAAATTATGAAACACGAGCAACAAGTTTGGAAGACATGTGGCTCCAGCTACAGTTACCGCGCTACAAGCATCACCCCTGTAAAAAAAGTTATAAGCATTTATAGGAATCAGTATCCAGTACAATGCTTATTTATACGGAGTTCTTATAAACACGCATACTGTCTCACAATAAATACAACAATTAACCTGGAGGGTATCCTAAACGACGACGACACGATCTTTTCCCGTTTTTAACATAGTTCCAATCCAATATTAATTTAGACATTTGACTAATATTCAACCACGTTTTCCGATCTATGTGTTCAGTCAAACACATAAGTTAAGATCTAATGGAGTAGAATTTTGATACTGGAAAATGGCAAGAATTGCTGCCATAACACTTGCCGACTGTAAAAGTGTTTGACCCATTTACCTGTCCTATTAAAGATAACTTGATCCAAATTGCACTCCTACCTCAAATCTACATACCATCTAAGACAACAGTTAGTACTATCAATAATTCATGATGGTGGCAACAGGAAGTTATGTAGATACCCAATTGTCTAAATTACCCTTGTCACGTCAACCAGGCATGCTTCCAAAACATACCCTCTAACCGTGACAAAATATAAGGAACAACGATTCATAAATATAGCAGTGGAAAGACACCTAACTGTCAAATTTGCAATGAAAGAAGTGTTAAAAGAAACATGGAAGATCAAAATACATGTAAATTAGCGTAATACTAATGGCACCAGACCTTGAAATAGACCTAGTCCCACTCAATTGTTCCTCAAATGGTCCCTCTTTTCCTTCTATAGACTATTAGATTAAAAAATATAACTCAGTTCCTGATTCCCATGTTCTATATCTATCTTCATGAGTCATGACTATGGTCAGATGGAATCAGCTGTAATATTTACAGTGTTCTTATGCCATTCTAAACAGGGTCTATCTTCGGTTATCAACAACTACAATGAGGCTAAAACTAGAGAAGTAATTATTCAGAGAAACATCAGCTTTTCCATGCATATGTCTAAGTCGTATGGGAATCCTCCCATTCCTCTCTTCATAGTGATTCACTAAAATGGGGCACTTACTATAATCGTTACTTCCTGTCATGTTACATATAATGACAGTAATCAAGTATTACACCGCTCACTAATCAGAGAGTCATGACGTACGAGAAATATACATGATGACAGCAATTCGAGAACAAATTTATAAAAAATTATCAATCTCAGAAACATTTGAACACTTGAGTATAGCAAGAAACATATAAAGTTACAGGTAACAGTATCAACACGTGACATTTGGAAAAAGCTACTTACAATTACTTGGAGGAAGAAGATGCTTCAGTTTGATGGTCTTGAAGAAGATCATCATAAGGGTCCCTGCGACCTTCAACCTGGCTGATCTGGGCATCCCAAAAGATCTGAGCATTGTGACGGTCAAATGTCCAGAAACCATAAGGACGGATGGGATAACTCCACATCTCCTTTGTCTTTGCGCAACGTTCCTTCATATGATATGTATGCTCTCTGAATTTTCGGTCTCTTTCAACTGGGTCCTCCATCATCCTCAAGATAAGATTCTCGGCAAACTCCATAATGAAAGACATCTCTACACTCCCGATACATAGACAAAAGAAATGAAACATACATTTAGAAAAGAAACCTCACAAATGAACGTAATCGACAAGGCTTTAGCAAATAATTAGGTGACAACGGGTTCGGGTCTTTTCCAGTGTTGGCATAAACCGCAAAGGAGTGTTTGTAAATAATTTTCCGTACTAACGAGAAACCCATGGCATTAGCAATAAAATTATGACCACAAACAAGAATCATATAGCTAACTATTGTGTACAAGCTGATACTTTACAAACAATTCAACATAGAAGCAAACGGTTAAACGTGAAATAAGAGCTAGAACTACAAAAGACAGTTGAAACCAGTACATAAGTCACGTCAAAACAAGTCTCAATTTGCATGCCGTACATATAGGGAGTGTTTTTCTAAACTTAATTGATGGGCTTATAAGCTTATTGAGAATTTTGCTAAGCTCATAAGCTTAATCTTTTGGGCTTATGAGCTTATGAACTTTATAAGCTCAAGGGTATGTTTGGCAACAAGCATTTCATAGCGTTTAGCTTTTTGAATAAAAATCGCGTTTGGGAACGAGCATTTATCTTTTCTAAACAATACTTTTCAAATGCTACTTGAAGAAGCACTTAGCGTTAACGTTGAGCTTTTTCGTCATTTTACCAAACACTTTTATAAAACACACAACTAGGTGCTACCATTAACTGCTACCAGTGCTGATTTTGCCGAACATAATCCAAGTGCATAACCCCATAAGCCCACAAATATTAGCTTATTAATAAGCTCATAAGCCGGCCAAATACGCTTAGACAAAAACCCCTTATTACTAGTAATCAAAAAACAAAAACTTACCAAAGACGAAAGATTCATAGAAATTTTACCAGTTAATTAAAAAAATAATAAAAAATAAAAAAAATAAAAAAAAATCTAATGAATGCCTAAAACCCGAATTTCATAAATACATATGTTCATGAATTGATTAAATGAAAAAGTGATTCTAGAATCTGATACCAAAAAATTTATAATAGAAAGATGATTACCTGTTTGATTTGATTAGATTTGATTGATGAACAAAAAAGATGAAAATGAAAAATATTGCTAGACTTTGATCTGAAATAGTATTGTTGAAAACAAATGTTAGATTGGATATGGGCCATTCACTCTTGCTTGGACATAAGTGGGCTGATAGGTGTTGGGATTGAGCCCATTTAATGGTAGTTTTTTTTTTTTTTTTTTTTTTTTTTTTTTTTCTATTGAGCCCAAAATAAAAAATGATTTATTCACAAATAGGTAGGTTCGATGCACAACATTAACCAATGATTTATTTTCTGACTTGTTCTGAATCAGGCGATTTTAGTTGTTTGTGTTAATCGAGAAGATCCCGGTACCTATTTTACAAAAGCTTTTCATTTTTCTGCTATATATTGTGGAATAAGGCTGGATCTAAAGCGTGTGAGGTTTGAGTTCGAGTCCCTAATAAAGAATCCAAACTCTCACCACTTTTGAGTTTTAGCAAAATACAATATGCACTCGACAAGAAAGTGATATACACACTACAATATATGCATAGGGTAAAGTGCAAAAATGGTCACTAAAGTATCACGAAATCGCAAAAAAGACACCAAGTCATAAAGGCATGCAAAAATGCCACTAACGTTACGTATAAGTGCAAAAAAGCCACCGAGAGCGTTTTTCCGTTAGTTTTCTCGTTAAGTGTCACGTCACTGAGGGTATTATAGTCATTTCGTTGCTTTAAGGATTAAAATGTCCACGTGGCATAGCACTATTGCTTTAGGGACTAAATTTGCAAAGTAATTTTTATCTTTTATCATCTTACTATCACCACCACCCTCTGCCACCACCACCACCCTCCTCTACCACCACACAACCAACACCACCAACCTCTACCGCCCACCACCACCGACCCCTTACTACTTTATTATAACACAAGATCTAATGGGTTTACTTAAATAACAAATTTAATATAACTTCAGGTACATTTGTACAAGGCTAACAGAACTTAAGAACTAGAAAATTCATTGATTGTTACTGCTAGCATTTTGCATGAAAATCTTTGAAACACTTGTAAATAGTGACATTATTCCCATAGCAAAACAAAACTTAATAAATCTGTAACGTAACCATTTATAGCTATTGCAGAACTACAAATGACTATAATATTATTGATCTAAGCAAATAACTTCATATATGTAGTATGTCTACTATCTAACCAAAAAGTTTAGACTTCAGTTCTAACAACAATAAACACTCAAGGAACATGAGTGTCAGCCCTATGCCTTACAGCAAACCGATTATGTATATTTTTGGGTTATTTGGTATATTTCACTTAGGTATGGTTGTTGCTTGAAGATACTGAGGTTGAGTATATGAATGATCATTGATTGTGTTTAGATTTCAGTAATCAGTTGTGGTAGCCTCATAGTCAATTATCGTGATGCTACTGGTCTTGTGTTAAGGACTATACAAGTGAATTATAAGTATATATTAAAGGAGTAAGGAAACTACGTCGTTTTACTTGGGGCTTTTCCCGCCAAAATTGGCGGGCCAACTTTGGCATCCTTTTTCGGCCTGCTACTTGCTCGGCCCAGATAATCCGGTAGGTTATATAAAAGCTTATACAACTCATCCCACCGGAAGAGTTACTGGAACCTTCTCCACAGTTCCTACCTCATCTATTGGTTTTCATCATCCTTTTCTATCATGAAAATTGCTATTCTAACTTTGATGCTTGGTAACAAGGATAGTGCCTGAGAGCGCTGATGTTGTCATTTTGCTCAATCCCCTTTTTTTCTGACCCAATCCGGTTCGCGAGTTAAAAGGATAACGCGGGACAGCGACGCTGGTGGTGATGCTGTGATGTCATTGCCTCTTGGTTGATCGGGTATTGTTTTCTAATTTGGTTAAAGTTTTAATTGCTATTCTAGATCAAGATTAGGGTTTGACATAATTTACTCAAAATTGTTGGTTGATTTGGTGCCTAGCATATGTTTGATGAATTTCTTGAGAAGATATATGAAGTATATAATAGGTTAATAATGGCAACTACTGCCTACCAGAGTTAATAATCTCGAAGATATCTGATCGGTCCCCAAACGGTCAGCTTATCCGTCAACCAAGGGTTTGGTCAACAGAAAGTCAAACTGCTGGAGGACTCAATTCAAAATGTATCCTGGAGAATACAATGATTCCCCGGGTTCGTTATGTTCCCTGGAGTGTGATATCCTGTGAATGAAAAAGATTCCTGAGTCAAAGAATGTTGAATAGAATATGGTGTATGTGTTGTAGACAAAAATCAATCACTATAACTAAGGTGAAAAATCTAGTGATTTAAGGCGACTTAAATGCAAATTAAAAAAGATAAAAATAGAAAACTAAACTTAAAAATGATGATGATGAAAGTACAGGGACTAAAATTGCCAATTTCCAACTTATAGGGACTGAAACTGTCAATTGTGCAAACTTGACTGTTTTTCATCAGTTTTCAATCCTTTTGTATCTGAAACACATAAAAACATGTTTTTGTGATATTTTATATATTTGAGGGTATTTCTGTGTGTTTTCAGATGTTTTGGCAGTCTAAATGTGATAAAAATGATGAGTATTTGCACACTCATCAATCCCCCACACTAAACTATTGCTAGTCCCTAGCAATATTTTATGAAGATTTAATGGATTTCATCTCTTTACCAAAAGCCATTACTTCTGGAGTAGCCAAGTGTTTAGGTTCAAGTAAGAACTTTGGTACACTGATAACCAAGTGATTTTTAGCAAACCACCAGCTGTCAACGGATTTGATAAGTCTTTANTTAGTTTAAACTACTAATATATCTAGACACCATTGACACTTATTCTATTTAACACCTAAAGTGTACTTTGACACTAAACTACTTAAAAGACTCTAAAAAGTATGTAAACATCTAAGTGTGTCAATGGTGTGATCATAATGCCACGAACAACATGTACGACCGTTTGTGCATACGATGACTCGAGACGTTGAGAGGTGTTGAATTGTATGTTGAGACAAATATGATTTACGAGTAACTGTACATTTTTACGTTATGTATCAAGATATAAGTTTTGTCATCAATCAAAACAAACGAACTTGTAAGAGTAAATATTCGTAATATTTGCACTAAACAACTCACCCTTTTTGAGAGAACAAAATATGAAACGTGATAGAACGTAAAATGTAAAAATACTCGTGTCGTATTGCTTACTTGTATCGCAATACCTCTACATTCCTTCTCCATTGACACTCTTCTCCCCCCTTGTCGAAACAAAAAAGGTTTCCTTGATAACTTCATTCTCCCCGAAAGGCGAGCTGCATCATCCCTATGAATTATTCTTCAACTCCAATTTCCTAAGGTTGTTCGTACCCTTAGGTGTTAGCGACCATATCAAATTAAGCTTCCTTAACCTACACAAGGTTAGTTGTGCAACATAAAATTTTATGAAAAATGCATGAAATGAAACTGCATTTGTGGGACTGATGATGACCTATCTCCTTTTTGTCGAAAACACAACAAGTGTGCGGAAAAATAGAATAAAATGAATGCATCCATGCTTCCCTTGATTGTAGCTCCCTTGATCAATACTCCCCTGTTTCAACGTCTAGTTTGCAGCTACAAAACACTTAACAAAATCAAACAAAACCAATAACCTGACTGCGATAAAAACCAATACTAACTATTTGACATTAAATCTTACTACATTAGCATAAAGCCCCAATACTCAGTTATTCATCTAAAGTGTTCTACGTACCGCATTTATGGGCCATCACTCGCGCTTATCAGGTTGAATCTGGACTAGTCGATCGTTTGCTTAAATCTCAGTTTACGGTAGCTGACTTCAGGCTGCCTTTAAATGCAAGCAACCAATGAACCCGTATACTGCAAAAAACCTAGCGCGTCATACTTTAAACTTTATAATGTAAAAAACAGTATAACGACGTCACTTCAAAGTATGATGAAACATATTGCGTAAGTTTTGTCAGTTTCTAAATCCTACATCAGCAGAATAGGACCTTAATTTAATACACAAAAAAGTAGTATCGATATTGATGAGGTGCAAATACTCATCATTTCTTCACATTAGACTGCCAAACATCTGAAAACACACAGAAATACCCTCAAATATATAAGATAATATCACAAACATGTTTTTATGTGTTTCATGATACAAAAGGATTGAAAACTGATGAAACAGTCAATTTCCACAACTTGACAGTTTCAGCCCTAAAACTTTCACAAAATGCAAAAATAGTCCGCTGGTATTTCAAACATGAAAAATATCATCAAGTCCTTTTAAATTCACAAAGTTGTCATAAGAAACCCTTTAGAGTCAAAAAATTGCAAAATGACAACTTTGTCCCTCAAGTTGAAACTACAAAATACCCCTTGAAGTTCACACTGGCCAAAAAAATTAAGCTTTGGGAGGTTCAAAATGAAAGAAAATCAATAGTACCATGGAAGCAAAATTATTCATTCTAGTCCCTGGATAAAAGTCATCAATGCAGAAAAGTCCTTCAAGTTTCAAAAAAATGGCAAAATAGTCCCTGGTATTCAAAACTTGGATTTATTCACAAAATACCTTGTATCTATTCTAAAATACAATTTGGAACTTTTTGATAACTTTTAGATATTACATGTTTAGTCCCTCAAAATCCAATTACAGAAATGTCCCTAAGTTATAAAAAAGGAAATTTTTCAACTGTGATCCTTGAACTATCACATATGGCAAATATGGTCCTTGTGAGAAGTTGAAAAAGTACACAACAGCCCTCAAGAATTGCCAAAATACAAATTGGTCCTGTTTAACTCATAAACCAAACGGATCCCTTCTTTATAACTAAACCCAAAACACCCTTAGTCTCTCATTTTTCTTTTATCTCTTTCTCTGCCCAACCCTCCAGCCCAAACCAACTTTAAATTTATATTAAACCCTCCCTCCCCCAACACTATCCCCACCACCATAACCTCCACCTCCTGCTGTCCACCTCTCCACCACTTGCCCATCACCTCAGCCTCCCAACCATCATTACATCACCCTGGACACGCCACATAAATGCTAGCTTGCAATTGTGACCCAAACGGTTCAAAACAATTTTCCCGCCAAAAAGAAACCAATGCTAGGATGAACATTGAAGCAATCCAAGGCTGAGATTGAAAGTGGAAATGCCAGAGAAGTGCTGTAAACCCTTAATTTGAAGCCCTATGATAAAGAGAAGAAAGAAGTAAAGAGAAGAGTTAGTCACATTTAGACTTAAATTTCATTCCTAAGCCATCGGTTTCATTCTGGCGGAAAATCTGTTTTTGACCGTTGTCAACAATTGCAAGCCAGCATTTATTGTGGCGTTCAGGGTGATTAATATGTTTTGGGAGGCTGACGGGATGGCAAGTGGTGGAAGAGTGGAAGCAGCGAGTGAGCTATGGTGGTGGGAGTTAGGGAACGGGAAGGGGGGTTATATAAATTAAAAGTTGTGTTTTGGCTGGAGGGTTGGCCAGAGAAAAGAAAGAAAGAAAAAATGGCTAAGGGTTTTGGTTTAGTTATAAAGAACAGGATCCGTTTGGTTTTATGAGTTAAACAAGGACCAAATTTGTAATCTGCAATCTTGACGGAAACCTGTTGTGTAAGACTTTTTTCAACTTCCACAAACCATATTGACCATTGCCATATGTGAATAGTTCAAGGTTTACAGTGAAAATTTCGTTATAAACCTAGGACCATTTCTGTAAAAATTTGGATTTTGAGGACTTAAACATGGTAAATATCAAAAGTATCAAAAAAAGTCCAATGTATTTATGAATAGTACAAGGTATTTTGTGATAAACAAGTTTTGAAACCCCGGACTTTTTTGCCATTTTTGAAATTAAGGACCTTCTCCAATTGATGAAATTTTATCCAGGACTAGAAAATGAATAATTTGACTTCCATGACTAATATTGACTTTTCTTGTTCATTTTGACCCTCAAAGACAATTTTTTTTCCAAATGTGAAACTTCAGGCCTATTGTCAGTTTTCAAACTTGAGGACCAAAGTGTCATTTGCAATTTTTGACTCTAAAGGGGTCTTATGACAACTTGTGAATTAAAAGGACCTTTGATGAATTTTCATGTTTTGAAATACCCAGGACTATTTTGCCATTTTGTGAAAGTTTAGGGACTGAAACTGTCAATTGTGCAAACTTGACTGTTTTTCATCAGTTTTCAATCCTTTTGTATCTGAAACACATAAAAACATGTTTTTGTGATATTTTATATATTTGAGGGTATTTCTGTGTGTTTTCAGATGTTTTGGCAGTCTAAATGTGATAAAAATGATGAGTATTTGCACACTCATCAATATCGGATACTACTTTTTTGTGTATTAAATTAAGGTCCTATTACTGCTGATGTAGGATTTAGAAACTGAGCAAAACATTACGCAATAATGTATTATCATACTTTGAAGTGACGTCGTTATACTGTTTTTCTACATTTAAAGTTTAAAGTATGACGCGCTAGTTTTTTGCAGATATACGGGTTCTTGGTTTGCATTAGCATTTAAAGGCAGCTGAAGATCAGCTAACCGTAACATGAGATTTTAACCAAACAATGACAAATATGTCAGATTCAACTGAATAAGCGCGAGTGATGGCCCATAAATGCGGTACGTAAGAAACCACTTTACGACTGAATACACTGAGTATTGGGCTTTATGCTAATGTAGTAAGATTTATGTCAAATAGTTAGTATTGGTATTTTATCGCAGTCAGGTTTATATGTGTTTTTGTTTGATTTTGTTAAGGTTTTGTAGCTGCAAACTAGAACTGCAACAGGGGAGTATTGATCAAGGGGGAGCTACAATCAAGGGGAAGCATGCATGCATTCATCTTTATTCTCATTCTTCGACACACTTTTGTGTTTCGACAAAAAGAAGGAGATAGGTCATCATAGTCCAAAATGCATTTCATTCATCATGCATTTTTCATAAAATTTTTATGTTGCACAACACTAACCTTGATGTAGGTTAAGGAACTTAATTTGATCCATGGATCCGCTAACAACCTAAGGGACGCAACAACCTTAGGAAATTGGAGTTGAAGAATTAACTTCACTAGGGATGATGCAAGCTCGCCATTTCGGGGAGAAATGAAGTTAACTCCAAGGACACACCCTTTTTGTTTCGACAAAAGGGGGAGAAGAGTGTAAATGGAGAAGGAAATGTAGAAGGTATTGCGGATACAAGTAAGCAATACGAACACGAGTAACTTTTTACATTTTACGTTCTATCACGTTTACATATTTTGTCATCATCAAAAAGGGTGAGATTGTTAGTGCAAATATTACGATATTTAATCTCTACAGTCTCGTTTGTTTTGATTGATGACAAACGTATAACTTGATACATAACGTAAAATGTACAAGTTACTCGTAATCATATTTTGTCTCAACATACATTCAACACCTCTCAACGTCTCGAGTCATCGTATGCTACAATACAGGTTCGTACATGTTTGTTACGTGGCATTATGATCAAACCCATTGACCAACCACTTAGAATGTTTAAAATACTTTTAGAGTCTTTTAAGTATTTTAGGTGTCAAAGTACACTTTAGGTGTTAAATAGAATAAGTGTCACATTAGGTGTCTAGATAATATTAGTAAGTTTACAATCTATAAAAATGTGTCTTATAACAACATAAGTACATAAAACATTTTTAGTAACTTACTAAATATTATATAGCTAGCTAATATATTTTTCATATACAAGTAACTTACCTTTTTAAGTTAGTATATACGTTTGTCTAAATGTATTTTTCATAAAATGGAAAACACTCTTTTATTACCTCATGTATAGTGTCATCTAAATTTGGAAAGATTTACCTCCCAAACGCTCCTCCAAAACAGTATCAACACCACAAGGTCCTTGGTCCAAGACTCCGTCCTTCAAAAGGGTCCAGAGCTAGCCAACCAAGCTCTAGACACAACCAAGTCTGTAGTTGGAAATGTAGCACAATCTCTAATTACTAATCCAACCGACTTGGCTAACCAAGCAATGGACACAACCAAGTCAATGGTGGGGGGTATCCCGCTAGTTGGAAATGTAGCACAATCTTTGATCACTAACCCAACTGATATAGCCAATCAAGTGGTCAACGCCACAGATGCGTTAGTCAAGGATAGCCCTGTACTTGGTGCAGTTAACTTAGCAGCCCAAAACTTCGTAAAGGAAGCTCAATCCATGGGTACAAAAGCGGCGTTACAATCAGCTTACATGTCAATTAAGATTGCGGGGATACCAGTAATAGCGCAGTTTTGGTATAAAGCTAATACGTACCCACTTGTTAATAAATTATCCGCATTGTTCTTACCTGTGACCGAGTACTTGTCTGAGTGGTACAACAAGGTGGTCAGGTACATGGATGGAAAGGGTTATGGCCTATTTGGTTATTTGCCATCAATTCCTATAGACGAGATGAAGGCCGCGTATAAGTTGGTGAAGACTACAATGGATGGTTTGACAAATGTCGGGGATTTAGTGGGAATGAATGATAATAATAACTAGGAGAAGATTAGAGAGTTGTAGGATTAGTAATCTTAAATTTCTTTAGTTTTTTTTTTATTTTATCCTACTGTAATTCTAAGACCCTGTTTGTCTACTGAATGCTACTAACTGTTGTATGTGTATACAAGTCTAAAATAAAGTTGATAAAAGGCGAAGCTACAACCCAGGGGCACATGACATAGGGTAAAAGCTGTAAAGCACAATGCTTCTTATAGCCAATTAACATATGCATGAAGCAGATAATATTATTTTATTATTCAGAACGACACACAATGACATTACATTTACCGAGTTCGACTTAGATCACAATGGTCTTGATACAACTGCGAAACAACAAAGATGAAAGTATTGATAAAACCGTTCACTCAAAATATCATAAGAAATTACCATCGCATCAAGATTTGACACTTCATTAGTTTCCCTGAACAACAAATTATGAAACAAGAGCAACAAGTTTGGAAGATATGTGGCTCCAGCTACAGTTACCGCGATACAAGCATCACCCCTGTAAAAAAAGTTAAAAAGCATTTATAGGAATCAGTATCCAGTTCAACGCTTACTTATACGGAGTATTTTATAAACACGCATACTGTCTCACAATAAATACAACAATTAACCTGCCGGGTATCCTAAATGATGCGATCTTTTCCCGTTTTTAACATAGTTCCAATCCAAGATTAGTTTAGACATTTGACTAATATTCAACCACGTTTGCTGATCTATGTGTTCATTCAAACACAATAATAAGTTAAGATCTAATGGAGTAGAATTTTGATGCCAGAAAATGGCAAGAATTGCTGCCATACCTCAAAGTTCATTAAATTTACACATATGACCTTTTAGAGGTAAAATATAACCAAAATCAACCCAGTTAAAGATAACTTGATCCAAATTGCTACTCCTACCTCAAATCTACTTATCTACATACCATCTATGACAGCAGTTAGTACTATCAATAATTCATGATGGTGGCAACAGAAAGTTATGTAAATATCCAATGTCTAAACTACCCTTGTCACGTCAGCCAGGCATGCGTCCAAAATATACCCTCTAACCCTGACAAAATATGAGGAACAACGATTCATAAACATAGCAGTGGAAAGACACCTAATTGTCAAATTTGCAATGAAAGAAGTGTTAGAAGAAACATGGAAGATCAAAATACATGTAAATTAGCGTAATACTAATGGCACCAGACCTTGAAATAGACCTAGTCCCACTCAATTGTTCCTTAAATGGTCCCTCTTTTCCTTCTATAGACTATTAGCTTAAACAATATAACTCAGTTCCTGATTCCCATGTTCTATATCTATCTTCATGACCATTGTCAGATGGAATCAGCTGTAATATTTACAGTGTTCTTATGCCATTCTAAACAGGGTCTGTCTTCGGTTATCAACAACTCCAATGAGGCTAAAACTAGAGAAGTAATTATTCAGAGAAACATCAGCTTTTCCATCCACATGTCTAAGTCGTATGGGAATCCTCCCATTCCTCTCTTCATAGTGATTCACTAAAATGGGGCACTTACTCGTTACTTCCTGTCATGTTACATATAATGACAGTAATCAAGTATCACACCAATCACTAATCAGAGAGTCATGACCTACGAGAATACATGATGACAGCAATTCGAGATTAAATTTATAAAGATTTATTAATCTCAGAAATATTTTAAGGCTTGAGTATAGTAAGAAACACATAAAGTTACAGCTAACAGTATCATCACGTGACATTTGGAAAAGCTACTTACAATTACTTGGAGGAAGAAGATGCTTCAGTTTGATGGTCTTGAAGAAGATCATCATAAGGGTCCCTGCGACCTTCAACCTGGCTGATCATCTGGGCATCCAAAATAATAATAAGTAGAATACCTGAAGTCCACTTATGTAGATCGAAGAAGGATGCCAGGAGAAGATCCATTCCCATACAAAGAATGGTAGACAACGGATGGAATAACTCCAAACCAATTCCGTTCGGATTGGACTATTAGGCAGCACAAGGCTGAATGTTTCTCCTGATCCATACTTATAAGCTTTCTTCTATGGTTTAGTCGCTCTCCACCTTCGTGAAGTTGTTTTTGTCCATAACCGAAGACCAGACCCTGTTTAGAATGGGCATAAGAACAGGTGCTCTATTCAAAAACCCTGAGTGTACATCCACCATGTCTACCCTATCGAGTACTAAGCATTCCTATGGGTCAAATGAACATCAGATTATAAATGAATACATCAGTACACAATCGAGGCACTCATCAAGGAAACTGATAATTTAGAACCATGAAATTGTTTAATGAAAGCATAACCCTTACAAGTTTCTATAAAATAAGAAGGAATCCAGACAAAAGAGGGACCATTTAAGGAACATTGAGTGGGTACTAGTCTATTTCACGGATTACTAAGGCGGTAACTGACAATATGGCCTTAAGGCATTACAAGCTTTAATATATTGAGTCAGTACGAATAAATATTGAACCCGTGTCCGTTACGTGGTTTTTTCTTCTACAATCATGTTCTGGTCTCATTGCAATATTACTCGCAAAAATAAATTGAAAGGTGGTCGTTTTGTTAAAACATAAGCTTTTTCCCAGTTGTTTCATGAATCGTTGTTCCCTCATATTTTGTCAAGTGTTAATAGAAGAACCCAATTAGCCTATAATGCCCTGGACGCATAAACACTAAATTCTGAATTACAACCACAAGAAGATCCCAAAAGAGTTTCTTAGCCGACAATAATCGAGTATGTGTACCAATAAAGCTGCATAACCTTTTAACAAATAACCAAACTCTTTGAATATCCCGCCTAAAGCAACGCCATCAAGGTGGAATTAGCTTGATAGTAACTAATACTGCTGTCATAGTTGACCGTGAAAATAGAATGATAGAAATCAAGAATACAGATTGTTGAGGTCAGAGTAGCAAAAGTTTAATGCGACATAAATCGTAGAGTGTCAAACTAACATTATTACTAGAGTTGCAATTCTCCTTAAAAAGGTATATCAAATTTTATAACCGGTCTAATTATAAGGAAAACTTAAAATTGATGTGCAATGTGTAACCTATTTAATGAATAAGCTTTTGATGTTGAAGTAATATTTGCTGGCAGCAAGATCTATTAAAAAGCCTGCCAATCTCTTTTTTGCTCTGCAATCAGCATTATAATTTGAAACCTTACTCCATTTTATAAAAGCATGCTCAAAATAAGGCTAATGTTGTGTGCATTCGAGCATTCCATAGCGTTAGCTTTTTGGAATAAAAATCCGCGATTTGGAACACATAGATCAGGCAAAACGTGCAATTTTGAATCTATTAT
>LBNU01011033.1:0-50770 GCA_014162995.1 Artemisia annua
ACTGGAGGACGATTGTATAAAGATACAAACTTCGGCTATCGAAAAAGCTTTCTTCCACAGGTATTTGGACCTTTTTTAAAACCCAAAACTGTAGGTTAATTCTTACGTTTTTCACTAATTTTACTGTTTACACATCAAAGTTTGTGGTGAAAAGGACTCTTTCGTTGTTCAAAATGAGTAAGTTCAAGGATTTATTCATCGAAAAAGATGTTCAGGGATTAACGGTGAAAAAAGTGAAAGTTCATAAAGTTTGTTTTGACATTTACTCTTCTTAATCTCATAATAGTTATGATAGTTCTGACTTCTTAATAAATGTGGTTATCTTCGATAATGAACTAGGGAAACAGGAGATACTCACCTCTTCAACAACCTACCGCTCAGCAAGTACTAATCGAGAAGATATCTGATGGTCCAGTTAGTTTATTTGTAATCGGAGCACATACAAATATTGCTATATTTTTTATGACCAATCCACATTTGAAGAAAAATATTGACCATATTTATATCATGGGTGGCAATGTGAAGTCAAAGAATCCAACTGGTTGTTGTCCCGAAAATGTGAACTCAACTTGTGAGCCTCAACAATGTGGTGATGGTGGTAATATATTCACTGGCTATAAAAGTAATCCATATGCGGAGTTCAACATCTTTGGTGACCCTTTTGCAGCATACCAGGTATTTATGGCTTTTGGACCTGAAAGCAGTTTGACGCATTATGGAACTTGACCATTTTTTCCACCTCTAATGCAAATATGCTCACTTCTACAGGTTATTCATTCCGGAATTCCCATCACTATTGTTCCACTGGATGCAACAAACACAATTCCCATAACTCAAAGCTTCTTTGAAGCATTTGAGCGGAATCAACATACATACGAGGCACAATATGCTTTCAAATCATTAAAGATGGTCCGAGATACTTGGCCTGATGATCAATTCTATGAGGTACTAGCCTTTAAGACATTCAAAACATAAACAATTTTAATTTTGACAAAATTTACGTTTTTTGCAGAGTTGTTTTATGTGGGATTCATTTATGTCCGGTGTTGCCACTTCAGTTATGCGTGACTTGCACAAAAAAAATGGCGAAAATGAATTTGCTGTAGTGGAGTATATGAATATTACAGTGGTTACTTCCAATAAACCTTATGGAATATCTGATGGCTCAAATAGTTTCTTTGACAGTCATGACGTTCCAAAATTCAACTTAACAAAAAACGGAGTTCATAGCGGCCACGTTCAAACAGGCATTCGCGATCCATTTTGCCTCCAAAATAATGGGAGATGTAAGGTAACTTCATTCAGTAAGATTTTGTGTGATGTTAGCATCTTTAATGAACTTGAAATAAAAACACAAATATATTGACAGTTATGTGAATTTCATATGTTGGTTAATAACTACGCCTGTTGTTGTAACATTTTTTTCGACTACCTAGATACTGAAACTATAGACTCAGGATGGTTACACAGAGAGATATAATGGACCGGATTCAGTGCGTGTAAGGGTTGCTACGAGGGCAAAGCAAAACCGTGACAAAAGTAGTTCCCTAAATAGAGAATTTTTCGTCAGTTTTCTGGATGTAAGTTGATCCAACCCTATACTTATGAATCGGTTGATTTGAGTTGAGTTGTATCCCAAACAAGTCACATGGGTTGAATAATATTTTTAGCACAAAGGGAAATAGTCAAACCGGTTGAAACTGGCCAAAGTCTATATTTAATCAATAGCTGAATGGAAATGAGTCTGGCTTATTCAAAGACACAAATTTCATTTTTATGGTTTCTCCGAGCATTATTAACGTATAATTAATAAATTACCTCTAAAAAGATGGCCAGAAAAGTGTTTGCAGGTCACTCAATTCGAACCTTTTTGACCTGCAGCAATAATGACCCGTTTATATCCAATTCGTTTTGACCCATTAGCCAACTCACCCATCTTTCCATCTCTATTAATAAGATTGGTACTTTTAAGCTCATTAATGAACTTAATTCCTATGCTAGGTACTAAACCGACCACAAAATAAAGGCAGATTCAATTTTACATCACAGTTTTCTTATTACAAAGAAGTTCTATACAAACCNAAATATGCTCACTTCTACAGGTTATTCATTCCGGAATTCCCATCACTATTGTTCCACTGGATGCAACAAACACAATTCCCATAACTCAAAGCTTCTTTGAAGCATTTGAGCGGAATCAACATACATACGAGGCACAATATGCTTTCAAATCATTAAAGATGGTCCGAGATACTTGGCCTGATGATCAATTCTATGAGGTACTAGCCTTTAAGACATTCAAAACATAAACAATTTTAATTTTGACAAAATTTACGTTTTTTGCAGAGTTGTTTTATGTGGGATTCATTTATGTCCGGTGTTGCCACTTCAGTTATGCGTGACTTGCACAAAAAAAATGGCGAAAATGAATTTGCTGTAGTGGAGTATATGAATATTACAGTGGTTACTTCCAATAAACCTTATGGAATATCTGATGGCTCAAATAGTTTCTTTGACAGTCATGACGTTCCAAAATTCAACTTAACAAAAAACGGAGTTCATAGCGGCCACGTTCAAACAGGCATTCGCGATCCATTTTGCCTCCAAAATAATGGGAGATGTAAGGTAACTTCATTCAGTAAGATTTTGTGTGATGTTAGTATCTTTAATGAACTTGAAATAAAAACACAAATATATTGACAGTTATGTGAATTTCATATGTTGGTTAATAACTACGCCTGTTGTTGTAACATTTTTTTCGACTACCTAGATACTGAAACTATAGACTCAGGATGGTTACACAGAGAGATATAACGGACCGGATTCAGTGCGTGTAAGGGTTGCTACGAGGGCAAAGCAAAACCGTGACAAAAGTAGTTCCCTAAATAGAGAATTTTTCGTCAGTTTTCTGGATGTAAGTTGATCCAACCCTATACTTATGAATCGGTTGATTTGAGTTGAGTTGTATCCCAAACAAGTCACATGGGTTGAATAATATTTTTAGCACAAAGGGAAATAGTCAAACCGGTTGAAACTGGCCAAAGTCTATATTTAATCAATAGCTGAATGGAAATGAGTCTGGCTTATTCAAAGACACAAATTTCATTTTTATGGTTTCTCCGAGCATTATTAACGTATAATTAATAAATTACCTCTAAAAAGATGGCCAGAAAAGTGTTTGCAGGTCACTCAATTCGAACCTTTTTGACCTGCAGCAATAATGACCCGTTTATATCCAATTCGTTTTGACCCATTAGCCAACTCACCCATCTTTCCATCTCTATTAATAAGATTGGTACTTTTAAGCTCATTAATGAACTTAATTCCTATGCTAGGTACTAAACCGACCACAAAATAAAGGCAGATTCAATTTTACATCACAGTTTTCTTATTACAAAGAAGTTCTATACAAACCAGACTTTGGAGGGCGAAAATTAGGAAAGACAGTTGTGTTTGACATGGATATGAGTGCTGGTGATTTTTTGGCTCTATTTTATCTCCTCAAAGTACCTGTGGAGACAATAAATCTTAAGGTACTATGTTTTGTATTATCTGATGATGTAAAATTATGTATCTTTATTATTTATAAAATACTTGTAAATGAATACGAGAATCATATGTGCATTACGTTATTTAATGCTTTATCCCAGGCAATACTAGTAACTCCAACAGGTTGGGCAAATGCAGCAACAATAGATGTAATCTATGATTTGCTACATATGATGGGTCGTGATGACATTATTGTTGGTTTAGGGGATTCATTTGGCTTAAACCAATCTTACCCAAATGACCCTAGTGTTGGCAACTGCAAGTACTCGAAGGCTATCCCACATGGTAGTGGTGGCTTATTGGATTCTGACACTCTCTTTGGACTTGCCCGTGATCTACCAAGAAGCCCAAGAAGGTACNCATCTTTCCATCTCTATTAATAAGATTGGTACTTTTAAGCTCATTAATGAACTTAATTCCTATGCTAGGTACTAAACCGACCACAAAATAAAGGCAGATTCAATTTTACATCACAGTTTTCTTATTACAAAGAAGTTCTATACAAACCAGACTTTGGAGGGCGAAAATTAGGAAAGACAGTTGTGTTTGACATGGATATGAGTGCTGGTGATTTTTTGGCTCTATTTTATCTCCTCAAAGTACCTGTGGAGACAATAAATCTTAAGGTACTATGTTTTGTATTATCTGATGATGTAAAATTATGTATCTTTATTATTTATAAAATACTTGTAAATGAATACGAGAATCATATGTGCATTACGTTATTTAACACTTTATCCCAGGCAATACTAGTAACTCCAACAGGGTGGGCAAATGCAGCAACAATAGACGTAATCTATGATTTGCTACATATGATGGGTCGTGATGACATTATTGTTGGTTTAGGGGATTCATTTGGCTTAAACCAATCTTACCCGAATGACCCTAGTGTTGGCAACTGCAAGTACTCGAAGGCTATCCCACATGGTAGTGGTGGCTTATTGGATTCTGACACTCTCTTTGGACTTGCCCGTGATCTACCAAGAAGCCCAAGAAGGTATGTTATTCTCATTTACACGTTTATTCAGAAAACGTGTATGTTGATTTTATAGAGGAAGCAAGATGGACTAAAAATAGGTTCCGGTTTGCAACTGGTCTTTATGCATAACTGTACAGGTTGGTTGGTTTGGGTTGCCAAAAAATTTGTCCATTTTTCTACATATGATTAATGCATTAATTATGGTTAAATAGCAGCATAATTTCATTAATAATTAACTCTTTAAAAGAAAAAATGCTTTATGGTTATATACACTAAAAACAGATTTTAGACATCTTCCAACCAACTTGACTTGATCTATTGGATCCGGTTTGAGATAAACATAGCCCAAACTGACCCATCACAAGTAACTTAGTTGACATTTCCCCCTCTATTTTTTGCTGCCATGTTGTTTCTGCAGGTATACAGCAGAAAATTCTGTGGAGTTTGGAGCTCCTCGGACTACTGATTTCCCGCATCTTAGACAACCACTAGCACTAGAAGTTTGGAAGTCCATAGTGGAATCTATTGATCTTGGATCTAAAATTACCATTTTGACTAATGGACCATTAACAACTTTAGCAAAGATTATACTTGCAGACACAAATGCTACTTCTATCATCCAGGTTAGTGTCGATCCACGTGCTTTAGTAGTTCGGGCTAAAGTTCATAACTATACTATCCTTAAAGAATCCTACATATATCATATATTGAATATTTGATTTGCAGGATGTATTCATAGTAGGCGGAAATGTCGACTACAAGAAGAAGAAAGACAAAGGAAACATCTTCAATGTTCCTATAAACAAATATGCTGAACTAAACATGTTTCTAGACCCTTTAGCTGCAAAAGTGGTGTTTGATTCAATGCTTGATATCACACTCATTCCTCTTGGTATGCAACGGAAGGTGTGTGCCTTTCCACATATAATAAAAAATTTGGATCTAAAGAACATGACACCTGAAGCTCATTTCAGTCGACGTCTACTGAGAAGGATGTATCATTTGCAAGGAAGAAATCATAGATATCGACATATGGTATTTTTATCTAACTTCTTAAATTTGATGCTTATAGCCTTATATATACATGTTATCTAATGGTGGCAATTTTTACACATTTACACAAATGGCTTAAGCAATTATATAACATATTGTAGGATACGTTCTTTGGGGAGATCCTTGGTGCAGTTATATTGGGTGGTGATCAACAAATTCTATCTCCAACCTTTAAAGTCAAACATCTTAAGGTTCATGCAACAGGACTGATATCAAAAGATGGACAAATTACTATTGAAACAGAACAAAGGAAATCATTCAAAGTATTGGACAAATTTGACCATGTATCATATTATGATGATTTTGCAGAACGCCTCGCTGATGAGGCACAATCTGCAGTCATTGGAAGCTTCCATCAGCAAAAGAGAACTTGGAGCACACCACATAGTAGAGGCACTGTTAAAGATTAAATTTACTGAATTGTAAAGCCATTATAGATGATAAAAAGGAGACTTTGGGGTGTAGTTACATTTTTTGTGTTATGTTTTAGCTGCATGTGCATGTATCATATACATTGATCAAAGTTGGTGACAAATTTGGGACTACATGACGAGTATATACTAGCAGACCACTGCAAAAAATACAAAATCCAAAAAGCATAATCATATGATACATAACATCCAGTTACAGGTTCAAAACAAGTACTAAAACCAAACTTACAATCACTCTCGACGAGTCTCCTTACTGATAAAGTTATTGATGATATCATCGTTGCTAACTATGATGAACACATCTCGCTCAATATAAGTAACCATACGATCAATCATTCAACAATTGATCACCGGTATTACTCTTTAGTTCCTTCTCAACAAAAGCCATTCTCCAGAAACCTCTTTGAACACTAGCTGTCACAACCGGTAGGATCAACAGCAACTTGATAATAAGCAAATGGAGAAGATTACACATTTCATGTTTCACCTGCACAAGCTTCTTCGAGAGATCTTTAATACCCTCAACCCCTTAAATCATTTATCTTTTTTCACATCCTGAATGTACTTGTCGAGTTGATCATGCACTGAGATGAAGCAAATCAGCGGTTGAGAACTCGTTAGGATAGAATTCCGCTAGTTTGAGAAACCTTTTCTTACGAAAGGACGAAAAAGACTTAGCAGGGCTCAAACAAGCCATACACACAAGTAACTCCCTACTTTCTTCATCAAATCGTTCGTTAAGCTCTTGAAGTTGTTTATCAATGATGGAATAGAAGACGTCAACTTGAAAATGATGAAGGGTTGTTTTAGTTGGTTCTGGTTCACGATTTCTTCTTGTTAGTTTTGGAGGATGCATATCTACCATCTTTGGAACATTTATGTCGCTTTTTTCAGAAAAGGAAACAACCGAAGCTAATAAATATTCCCATCCTTTTACTTGAATGACTTCATAAGTGACATGGCATTAAGAATGTCTTGATCTTTCTTCAGTAACGTGATGTTTAGTTCACTTAAAAGTCCCAAAAGCGTCTTCATTAAATTTAACATGAAAACAAACCCGAAAGAGAAAACTTCTCTATCAACTGTGCTGAGATATGAATGATGAATCACCTGTCTTAAAATGACATTTGCCATCATATCAGGCATATCAAGTATTTCATCATAAGAGTCGATCACTTTCAAAACTGACTTAACAAGCTTTCTTATCTGAACCTTCACGAAAATCAACCTTAATGTCTTCAAGAATTGTACAAGTTTTTGGAAACAACTTTCAGTTGATACTTCACTTTCCTTCCAACAAACACCGACAAGAGTTATTAACTTTTCAAGAATATAGAAAAACATACCACAATCATCGTTTTGTTGTGAAACCACAACAGGAAGTGGTTCAAGTTGTTGAGCAAAACAATGAACGTAATATGCTGATTCAGTTTCATTCTTGATCAATGTTTTGAGACCACTGACATCATAGTACATCTTCCTAATGCCATTATAACTCTGCCCACGAACATTACTTAAACTCAATTAATTCTTCAACAGCAAAGAACTTAGCGCATCCTTAAGATATACATCCTTCTTATGATCCATAACACATGAAATACCAAGAAACTTCTCAACAACATCTCCCTTTTTATGAACATACCGCAAACACACCACAATATGCTCATTACCTACATTATCCTCATACTTATCCACCAATATAGTAAAGTATCCGTTAAGCCCACCACATATATTGACATATCATTTACAATAGCTTTAGTTGTTATTGCCAAGCACGAGTTGATTGAATCATTTTGAATCGAAGGAAATATGATTCTTGACATGGAGATAGTCAGAGACAGAAAATTGAGGAAGCTTCGTTTGACTCAGAAACAATATCCGAGAAGGGTTCTAAAGCATTTTAGGTTTGACAGGCAGACAAAACGCGTTAGTACTCCACTTACTTCTTAATTGATGTTAGTGCTGCCATGTCACCAAAAAAATGAGGCAGAGAGGGCATACATGGAAAAAGTGTCTTACGCAGATGCTGTCGGTAGCTTAATGTATGCTATGATATGTACTCGACCAGATATTAGTCATGTTGTTGGGATGGTGAACATGGATATGTCGGAAAAGGACATTGGCAAGTTGTTAAATGGATATTATGGTATATCCATAATACGGTTGATGTAAGGTTAGTATTCGAACATGGAAGTAGTTAGTGGGTAGAAGGATACTGTGATTTTGACTATGATGGAGATTTAGACAAGCGAAGATCTACTGCAAGTTATGTTTTTACTCTGGCAAAAGCTCCTATTAGTTGGAAGTCTACCCTGCTGCTCTATCAACTACAAAAGTAGTGTATATGGCAATGACATAGGTTGTAAAGGAAAAAATTTGGTTTCAAGGGTTGATTGGTGAACTTGGAATCAAACAAAAATTTCTCACGATGCATTCTAACATTTAGAGCGAGATCCATTTAGCGAAGAATCAAGTTTATCACGCAAGGACGACGCACATTGATGTTTGGTATCATTTCATACGAGAGATACTAGAAGAAGGTGGAGTCAGAATCCCGAAGATCCATATATCTAAGAATCCCGCAGATATGCTGACTAAAGTAGTAGATGGGATTAAGTTCAGTTATTGTTTGGACTTGATCAATATTGTGAAAAGATGAAGATCGGTATAAAGACTCCACCAACAATAGTTGACGTCCAAAATAAATACATTGGTATGTCGCCAAGGTTGTTAATCAAGTGGCTCAATTGGGGGGNGGGGGGGGGGGGGGTACAAGTTGAAGAATATGCTTCATATGCAAGTTGGAGGAGTCAAGTTACTAGCACCTTGTGATGTTTTGAATGTATAAATACAAGGCTTTGCTATTGAGTTTTATTAGACCAAAACACACACAAGCAATTTTGTAGTACGTGTTCTCTCTTCCTTTCTTTTCTTGTAGTAGTATGTTTCTAACATAAGAAATATATAAGTTGTAGTGTTACATTCTCTTGTTCTTTTTGTATTGTCTAATTTTCAGTAAGCTAGTTTGAGGTATAGTTGTGGTGCTTAAACATTCACACTCTTTACCTAGCTAGTCGGTGAGATATTACCGCAATTATACCACAATAATGCCCAAAAATCAACCATGAGTGAACTTATTAAGAGGAAAGTAAAGATAATTTCAAAATGCCCTTGTTCAACTTCAACCAGCAGCAAGCAAATAATTGATGAATGATATCAATCAATACTAAGTAACAAGACTTGATACCAAATCATGGGGTTTGTGGTCTAGTGGTAAAGGCTTAAGCAGTTAAGCGAGCCCAAGTGAGAGTAGTACCGGTTTGGGTGACCGACCGGGAAGTCCTCACTTGGGAACCACAAGCTCTAATGATATCAGGTGAATCGGGAATAGGAGTGGGGTTATCCCCTAAAGAGAGGCTCGCGGTTGGTATCTCTGCCTGAGGATGCGACACTAACTCGAGCCAACAACTAACAACTAACCCGCCGTTCAAAAAAAAAAAAAAAAAAGACTTGATACCAAGTAGTTATTCAAATTCTGAACACTCAAAGCCTCAAGACATGAGACATTCCGATGCTTATTCTTTTTTTCCGATCCCATTAGACATGTTATAGATTCCTCGTCCATGTAAAAACATGACAATGATATACGGGATGTTAGCAAGTGGCAAGATTGGACTATTGGAGGTGGCAAAAACATCCCGCTTAAAGGAAAATGGGTTAAACAAGTTAAAGTCACCCGACGTCTACTGCAATGTATACAATTTCCATCATTCTTTATTTAAAGATCTAGAGTATTATTTCATTTTTAAAAGATTACTTATTTACAAAAACAGATAAACAAAGTGTTTGTGCATCAACCAAACTCAACCACCCCATACTAAAACGTCACATATTTAGCAAGAATCAGTTCTCACCCGTTACCTGACCCACCCATCTTGCCACCTCTAAGCAACATTAATACCAGTGGAAGTGAATCGGTAGACTTACAATGAGAAACAGGGAAGAACCAACCAGCGTAAGAGGGATGGCCACTGAGGTGATCTTGTCCATTGGACCCTTAAGATGAGTATGTTTATGGATGCTTTGGTACAATGTATGCTTCTCAACAAGTTTCTCTCTTGGATAAGAAGGTGCCTACGCTTCTCAACAAGTGTCATCGTTCGAGATTCCCATACATACACTATCTTAAAATCTGTGTGTGTGCTTGTTCATTGGCATGCAGCTCTAAGTGTATCATTGTGCTTTGGAGGAGAGACTTCTAATAATCTGGTCAGCTAAACGTTACACCTCAATACGACTTTTGACTTCCATCAGAAACAAAGTATATGGCAAAGTAGTTATGTTTATATAGGTGGAAAATGGCAATAGCTCTAGTCACATATATCTTAAAAAACCTAAATCAGCAGTGTTGGTGATTTTAGTGTCATCAATCGTTTTGTGTAATGGTGATTTACCCGATACCAAAAGGATTTCAAGTTAAGTTATAATACGAGTTTGGAGGTGTGGAGTACACGCTTGTATAAACTATTAAGTTGATTTCAAGTACGATAATGGTAAAGGTTGTGAATGTATATCAAGGAGTAAAGACCTTGGATGTTTTCTATAGTGACAGAAATTATTCGTCACAATAGTGTTGCAATGGTTCAAAAGATATGGTTATTCGTGTTAGTGACAGAAACTGGTCGTCGCTAATGGATATATGTCTTCAATAGGCTTCAGTTAGTGACAATTTAACTGTCACAAATTTGTTGCAGAAAGTAGTTGAAGAGTTGTAACAATTTATTAAAAAGGTGTGACTTTTCACTAAGAGACACAACTTTTCCCAAAAACCACCATTTTGTTTATTATATATAAACACAATTTTGGTCTTTCATTACAATATGAACAATCATAACAACACATACAAATTCTCTATGTTTTGCTCAAATTCTTGTGCCTAGAAATTGAGTGTGTTCTTGTCTTATCTCAATGCGAATTTCGTGTAACCCAAAGCACCAAATAAGGTTGAAATATTGTATTATGAAAGTGAACTATACACGATTCAAGTATTTATCCAGAAAATCATTAATTATCATGACAAGAAAACTAACAAGCAGTGTACGCCTATTTGGACATATAAGAGCACAACAAAACACCTATTTTTCCGAACAAACAACATCACCAAGAAAAGTTAAAACTTATGGTTACGTTGAAAAGATTAAAATCACTTACAGCATCTTAAGTGCTGGTAAGATGACGTAACACTGGCATCAATAATTCATTATTAAAGAAGTGAATGGGAAGAGTTTAAATACGGTTCAACCACAAACTTGTACAAGTAGCAATAGCATAAGGCCTAAGAAGTTAACCCACAACATAAACCGATAAGCATATTCTTATTAGGGTTCACATATTAAAATGACAAAAAATAGAAACAATAATCTTGAGCTAAGCACTTAATTAAAGCTTTCTAAACGCTTACAAGTATCCAAACTATGAGCATCAAACTTAGTATTAGCATATTAGCATATCATTCGACTCCAAAAAGGGACCAGTTATTATCAAATCTGCACGCGCTCCTAGAGTACTAACGAGTACAGACACGTAGAGTATTAACAAATCTCATAAGCACATACAAGCATTTAAACACATTGGTTTTTGTAAATGCCAAATACTTACGAGAAATTCCTAATTTTATGCTAGAATTGCATGGCAACATATTACATAATGTTAATTTATTAGAAACATTGGAATATAAATTAGATGTTAACAATAGCAGATTAAATTGAGTTAAGGATAAAACTTATGTGAAAAAATTAAGGTCGTTTGTATATGTTTAAAAGTGGAAGATTGATGATCTGAGAATGATGATTTTGAAGAAATGAAAATGTGATTATGGAAATAAACGTGGGCTTTTTGGGCCGTATTGGTCTAGGGCTTGCTCATATTACTTTCTCCTCACTGAAAAGAACTGCTTATATTTGCGTTACTTCAAGCAGATGAACAATTTTATCATCCAAACATTTTTCGTATTTTATAAGCTGAAAAATAGCTTTTCATAAGCATATAAACATCTACTTACATCGTAGTATCTATTTGATAGTATTAAATTGTTTTTATTCATGTACTTAACCTCAAGCTTTTTATAAATAAATTTATATAAACTTTTTTATAAGTATATTAACTTTACGCATGTTATGGCTTTTTACGATATAAGAAAATACAAACACCATCTCCAAAATAATTTACTTATGCAACTTATAAGTACTTATTTTTAAGCCAAAGCATAAGCAAGAAAAATAAGCAATACCAAACACCATCTCCTACTAATTGTTATGTCGTGTTACATCATTTATATCGAACTAATAAGAACATGTAAAGGAAGTGAAGACGTGTGGTGGTTGGCGTTAACGAGGATGGAGGAGGTGATGGACTGATGGTAGTCGTTAGCAGTGATTAAATTATGTATTAATGGTTGTTATTTGGAGTTTTGAACTAGGTATGGTGTATCCATTCCTTACATCGTGTAAAATCATCGAGTATTAATGTATATCGAGAAATCAAGATCAAAGTGTTACGAACCAAGGCTTCTAAAGTTCTGCAAAAAAGAATATTTTGACTTATTAAGACCTTCATCTTTTATATACTAAAAGAATTACATCATTTCGGAGTTTTTTTGACAAAACAATCTTAGTGGAAAAAAAATTGGACCAATAGGAATGCTCGATTTTGACACATAGGCGAAATCGAGCAATATGATTGGCCAATAAAAAATCAAAATTGAATTAATTTTGGTCAAACTTTAATAAATTTGATGGAGAATTTGATTGGGGAAAAAAACACATAAAAATATATGTGTCAAATTTATGAAAATAAAAACTTAAAAAAAGAGGAGGTAATTAATAAAACATTAGTGGTTGAATTTTAAATATAGTATATTATATGGAGTTAATTGTAAAATTATAAATCTACATGTTTTTTTGATAACTTTAGATAATAAACAAATAACCCCTTACACTTTATAGCCCCTACACTTTATAATATGAACTTTGTTTACAATTACATAAGTATTATTATTGGTTTGAGACTTCTATTAATTAAACTTACAAAAATTTATAAATGTACGAATTAGTTTTAATATACGTTAAATACTTTTAAAATAAATATTAGTTTTAAACTTTCATCTATTAAAATATCTTTTTACTATATGCGTTAAATATAAATAAGAACTCATGTTATCCTATTTAAAAGTTTGATATACACGTACACGGGTTTGAATATTAAATACAGTTAAATTATTATTAACGGTAATATAAATATCAAATGGTAAGTACAAGTTACTGTGATATGAAAAAAAATATACGCGATTGTACTTATAACGACTCATGTAATTATTATTTAAAGTTTATATACGGATATCCGGAAAACAGTTTTAAAAAACTTTACGGAGTATATTTTAACTTCATCAACGCTCATTATGTGCTATTAAACTTACACTTTTGTACAACATGATATCAATAGTTAAAGTTAAAAACAAAATCAACCTCAACATTAACATCTATGTCAGCTAAACAAAGTTAAATCTTTCATCAAATAAATTTTTTACAAAATATTAATTGATATTAATACATAATAAAAAACTCGTGCATACTTATTAGTTGTACTTATATCACAATTTTCACGGTTAAATTCTTATATGTCCATATAGTAAACAAAAATTTTAAAATAAATTTGATTTATATGTAAACTCATGTGATCAAAGAACCTTTGACCCAATAACATTATAAGGAGACACGCTCAAGAATCAAATACAAGGTCGACGCCACGGTTATATTTACAATTTCTGCTAACTATTTTTCTTACTTTCGCACATGTTGACGCTCTAACTTTTTAAAATATACATAAATTTTCAGTTTTTAAACGATTATATTATATAATTAAATTTTTCTAGAAAAATCCCGTGCGTGCACGGGGATTATAACTAGTTATGACTATAGAGTATAATACCTAATACATTATGGAAGTCAATACATTAAACTTATACTACGCAATCAAAATTCTATTTACGCATGTTAGGATCGGATGGAAGGGTAGTAGAGTAATTTTAAATGACAAAGTCATTTAACAAATCTCTATATTCTCCTACTTTGTCTTTACCCTTAAGGCTCTCATTACAGTTGTTTATTGTATTTGTGTAGGTGAACCCTTCTTCCACACTCTTTAACTAAACTTTCATCTAAAGCACCCCATTTCAAGTAAAAGAAGATTCATCCACACTCTTTTCCTGAAGACATTTCAACCATACTATCTTTCATATTCTTGACAAAAACATAAAACCAGAAAATTGTTAAAACACTAAACTCAACAACAATGTACTTAACAATCTTCTGGTGAGCTAATAAAATCAGTATCAAAACGTATATTTGTATGTATATGAAAGGTCTTGTACCTCGTTGGTATATTTGCCACTAATGTAATGACATAATCCTATGATGATGTTAATGGTGTAAAGAACCATAAGAAATACGACTATACGAGCATTGTTAGGTTCCGAAAAATATGGTATATAAATCGACTTATGATGATATCTTTAAATAGTGTTTTTGGTCATCATTCCATAGCTAATAAACCAAATTCGTTCAACTCGTGCTCGTACCTCATTTGTGCATGTATTATCGTTTATTCAATGGATTTTTTCCTGATTACAGATCATTGTCATAGCAAGTGTAATGTTTCTAAGTTTCTTTCCAAGATGTTTATTTGTTAAGAGTATGCATGGTACGTATACGCAGTGATTGTCACAGGTTATGCACTTTTTAAGAAGTTAAAAAGGGCATTCACTTAGTATTAAAATCTAAGATATGTAAAGAATTTTTTTGTTTTTACACTAGTGACGGCGCTCTTAGGGTATGCACGTGCAGACCCCCTGCGTCAAGTATGTCCGCGCTCTTTGATGGTACGTACTTAAATGTGCAACTTCTAGAGTTATTGGCATATATCAATGATATTGTGGATGTTCGTATGATTGCTTTATTACATGTAAAACTTCTTCTATAGTTACTGGCCTATGTATTTTAAAGTGGAGTATCAGTTAGGCTTTTCTCTTTAATTATGTCAAAGAAAAGACTAAACAAGATTCATGATGAAGCTCACATTAAATATAGTTAAGGTATGGCTTCTTCCACACCATACCAAATCTTTCACTCAAAAGTTACTCATATCCACTAGGAGGAAGTTGGGAAGGTATTTTAAGAAGTGGGTGTTCACTATTTTCTCATTTTAACAATGACAAGGGCATTTGAGACTTTTCAATCCAATTGATCAAGATTCATTGACAGTACAACTAGCTAGTGCTTTTATTGGCCATGTTAAAGCCAACTACCTAGATTGAGCATCTTTAACAGAAGCAAAAGATTACCTTAATTCCAACACAAAGCATATAAGGCAACATCTATTGAAGGGAAACAACAGTAGTGTTCTTTTTGGCAAAATGGCTATGGATAGACAACAACAGCAACAAGCACAAATGATGATGCGCATGAAGAACTCGGGGTTAATTAGTTATCATGGGAGTCCAATGATCGCTGATGATGAAGATGAATTGTCGAAATCTGCCTTGATGGCTTTTAGGGTTAAGGAAGAAGAGATCAAGAAGAAGAAGATGGAGGTGAGGGAGAAAGTTCATGCTCATATAGGTCGTGTCGAAGAAGAAACCAAAAAGTTGGCTGAAATTCGCGAAGTGAGTATAATCTATCTTTTCCATTCCTCTTTGCATTTACTCTTTTAGACAACATTCAATTAGATTATTTGTTATCATACGTATACTTAGCTTTTATTTGATACTCTATATAGTTTGAATACATATATTTACATACAATCATTTGGTTTAGATTCAGTTGAGTTGAGAGTTTCATATAACTCACATTTAGATAGAATATACATGCATGATATAGTCACTAGAATAATTTGAAGGACAAAATTTTTACTTAAAATCTTGCTAGAAGCTAGAAATAAACAAAGAATCACAATACGTAGCTACAAGC
Organism: Artemisia annua; assembly: GCA_014162995.1. Lineage (NCBI taxonomy): Eukaryota > Viridiplantae > Streptophyta > Magnoliopsida > Asterales > Asteraceae > Artemisia > Artemisia annua. The sequence continues at coordinate 16,035 of LBNU01011033.1, forward strand.
ACCGATAGATTTCATGATCCAAACAGTCCAAACAGCATATAGGCTAGATTGTTTATCTTACTTTGTTTGATTTATATTATCTCCAGAGAAGGGCCATCTCATGGATTTTGGTGGCCCCGTGCCATCACCACAAGGAGGCCCTTAAACACACACACACACTCACACAAAATACACATGTCTCACTATCTAGTGCATGAGCTAATTAAATTCAAGCATCATATTCTGTATATATATATATAATAGAGTGCATGAAATTTTGTGGCCCTCGTCGAGCGGTGGCCCCATTGCAATGACACCTCTTGTACTCTNGGAGGCATTTACAGATCCATTGAAACTACCAATTATACATTCTAAAATCTTAGCTCAAGATGGTAAGGAGACAACTGAGATTTATCATTGGAGGCATCCTGCTCATCCACTGGTCCTGAATGTTGAAGATTCACAAGGTAACAACATGATTCCCGACATCAACTCTGGTGATCCAATAAAGGTATGTTATGCATGTGTACGACCCCTCTCCTACCCATACTATAGCTGCAAAAAGGATGGATGTTCTGTATTAAATGATCTCCACAAATATTGTGCCCACTTACCCCGAACATTACAACATCAACTTCACCCAGACCATACCCTTCACTTAGTAGACACAGGGGAAGATAAGTACTTCTATAAATGCACTGGTTGTTTCAGCTATGGCAACACATTTGCCTACAAATGCAAAATGAACTGCAAGTTCTGCCTTTGTATAAATTGTGCATTTTTACCCAGAACCATCAAACACGAATCCCACAACCATATTCTTACCCAACTTATTGATCCCAATGTTCTCTGCAACGCATGTGTCAAGTGGGGGTATGGCATAAGCTATGCTTGCAAGGATTGTGACTTCCTACTAGGCATGGAATGTGCAATGCGGGCGCCAAAGTCCCTTGCTCACAGGTATTGCAAGGGACATGAAATCCCATTGACGTATCCGCCGGTCGAAGATCATCCTGAAGATTTCTATTGTGATATTTGTGAGGAGGAAATGGACCCCAAGTTATGGCTCTATCATTCTTTTCACCTTGGTTGCATTAGTCGAAGAGATTATTACGCAAACGTATGGTATGGGGGCACAAGATTAACTCGGGCGTATCATAAACATCCATTAACATTTGTACGAAGAAAGAAAACACCAAAGTATGTGTGTTCAGTTTGTAATCAAGATATTAATGGTTTTTTGGTACTTGAATGTCGAGCTAGAGTTTGTAATTTTAATATCTGCTTTAGATGTCATCGGAAGAAGATAGGATATTGGGGGTAGCAATAAATTGACTTTCTTTTCTCTGAGTTCTTGTTATTTTCAATCGACATGTCTTGGATTTTTCTCTTGTTTATATATATAGTGTATTTGACTTCAAGTATATATATTGATGTTTTCAAAGGTCAAGGTTGGTAAAGTCCTTTTTTATTTGTAAAATAGTGCACTTTTTTTGTTTGTGTCTTTATTGTTTCAAAGTTATATCAGAGTGACTAATTTTTTGTATTTTAATAATAAGATAGATTAGGAACTGACACATGAGAATCACGTGAGCTGGATCTATACGCTTCTTCATCGATTCATTAAATTAAGGTTCTTGTTGCTGAAACAGATCCAACTTTTGATACGTAATAATGATGATGTTGAATGTCTGTTATATATGAACCTGCTTGAGAAGAGTCTAATTCAACTGCTGATTGGGTGCTTCTGTAGAGCTTATTTGATCGAACAGCTGATTAGTGAATTTCTTGATGTTTTTTGGGTAAATAACGTGCTAAAATATTATTGAGTTGTAGTAATTGAATAGCTTTTTTTTCATAGAGTAAACGAGTGGGGTAAGCCTGCGCGTTGCGGCGGGGTTTTGTATGTTTTGTGTGTTTGTGTATTGTGGGTTGTACGGTGTTGTGGTACATACATGATGACAATAAGGTAGGTGAAAGTTTTTAATACAAAGTTGTTATACATTTGAGGATGAAACTGTCAAAAGTAATATAAGAACCAATTCAAGTGGTAACTGAAACATTAACATAACTATCCTAAAAAGCAGTTCCATTACATACTCATTCCAGCCTCAAAACATTGTAAAAAACTCGGTTTTTTCCTTAATCGGGTCCTATACCATGTCATCTAGTAAATCAACTAAATATACATACTTGGCCATTGTGACCATCAATAAGCAATTCACCAATTTACAACTCTGTCAAAATAATTCAGTGTTGTTCATAAGCCAATGCCTGATATCCATTCATATTCCTTTAATACTTGTGATTCACTTTGTGGCTGATCATCCCAAACCTGCACCAGTAAAGACTTACTTCAAGTACATATTTGTTCACTCTTAATCATGCTACAGCTGGTAAGTTATTTGACGCACACTTATTTCATTAAACATGTTTGGGCTTAGTTTTCCTAACTGCTTCTCTCTATATGAGTGACTATATGATTATAAGCAAGTGTAATGACATTCAGAGCTTCCACATTCCTAACTGCTTCTATCTATTTGAGTGACTAATGACACTTATTCAGAAAAGGAAGGATGTGATGATTACCTACATTCCAGAGCATTGACCTTAATGCAAGAGTCAAATGATATTCAGTGCTTCTGTATAATCTAAGCCTATAGCTCATTAAATGAAGCAAGCCCAAGATTCTCTTTGTACGGATTGAAATCCTGAAATATAAAACACAATAAGACGCTTGTAGCAGATCACAGCCAAAAATTGGTCAACTAAAGATTATTTGGTTTCCAGGCATCTCATCTAGATTATCTCGGATCCCATTAAATGTAAACATAAGCTCTTTTATCTTTTATCGTTTTTTCTTAATTTTGAAAGTCATGGTTACAGAAATGAACTTACTCGATTAAGAAGCGACGGATGGAGCCAGCTCGTTCTTTGTCAGGTACACCTGGTGATTAAGTCAAGATAGAGCATAGCTTTCTGAGGTTGAAGGCCTTCCATGAAGAACTAAGGAAACCAAATAATGTTTGGTAACCGGGCCTGATAATTTTAACTTGCCAAATACATGCAATTTCGTGTTTGAGAAACCATCCTGACCCACCCATGTTTGCCACCTCCAGTCACAAAATTTAACTGAAAACATGTAAAAGTCTGACCTGATGATGACACTTAGTGTGTATTGCTAAGCCTTCTCTACACCGAAGCTGGTCCGTTCTTCTTGTGCAGCCACTTGCCTTCAGTTGCAGCAACAAATTTCCACCCAAAAGTAAGACCTGTAATGGACACATCATCCAGTACCCTGCTGAAATTGGTAGCCATCTGTCTCAGTTTTTTCCTTATCTCCCTACTACTAACAGCCTCAACTTAAATAGTCTAATCGAGTATACTAACAAAAGGCATTTCATCATATTCTTCCTATGACGCAATTTAAGCGTAAAATGGTTCTCCAATCGTAGCAAATGCACAATGTGTAGATCATCTAAACTGGCAAAAGGTTAAGTACAGTCTACTGGCCAAACTATTTTACACTGGAAGTCTCTTAGCATAGATTCTAGTATTCAATGATGCATCATTGAACACTAAATATGGAAGTATAGTTGGAAGTGAAAACCTGCGCTTTTAATTGCGGGTCGCATCAAGTTGGGTCAACCCACAAACACTTTAATCAGTTAAAAATTTCTAAACAGATGGTTAAAACCACAATCTTTGTCAAAATAAAAGTATTCCACAGTAAATACTTTAATAGAAATAACGAATTCAGAAGTCGCGTGCATAAGTAGACACTTCAAATGATTGAAAGGATTGTACATGCTTTTCAGTATAAAATTGCAAACACTATCTAAGAAACACTTATTTTTAAGACAAAATAATAATGAATCCCAAAGACTCCCTTAACATAAATAAAAACTAATGTAGTAAAGGGGTGTTTGTGTTAGCTTACTTTCTGAGTGTGTCTCATTTTCTGAGCCTATCAGCTTAAGGTGTGTAAAAGCTGATATAAATTCACATCTTTCTGCTTATTATATTGAGTCTATGGATTGTGTTGGAGGCTGAGGTAGATAAGCAAATGACCTGCAATTTTTCCACCGTTAGTTATATTTTTCGCCGTATGGTATCGTTTGCTTCCATCTGAAAACACGACCAACTATATCAGATACCTGCATACCGTTGCTAGTTACATATATTGGCAGCATCGAGGAAATCCGACTTTCATACACGATCAAGAAAACTCAAGACATATAATGCTTAACATTATTATAACCAAACCGCAAAAACATATAGCTTAGGATCCGTGCAGGGCACGTGAGCGTGTAAACACGCACTGCATTTAGGAAATGAAACCGCTTTCACCTAAGTCTGGCAAAAATTAGTTTACAAAAGGAAAATTGATCTGGTAACCAACCTGTACGTAGCAACTTAACTATGAGACGAAAAAAACGCTTATAAATACCATTTACTTTAGAGTTCAGCCATTTTGGTGGATCAGTTGATTTTTTATGAAAATAAGCAAATCCAAACACTACTTCCAGGAGTATATTATGTTCTAGCAACTTATAAAGCACACGACCAAACCAAGTTGATACCTCTGATAGTCAGAGATCCAAGTTTTCACATAACAATTCAAAAGCCTAACGTCTAGCCTAAATCGTATTCCTATCCTTAAAGGCTACCGTCTCATTCATATAAATGCAGACAATCAAAATATCCAACAAAAAGTTCATCAAAAAAAAATATATATATATATCCAACAAAAAGCAACGAACCGCAATTACGTAATTGAAAAGTAACAAAAGAAACAACAAAGTTCTAAAGCAATATAAAGGGCAGCAAAAGGGTGATACTCTTTCAAACGCATAAAAGGTCATAGAGCAAACCGCAACCTGAAACGTATTAGCATCAAATCGATATAAATATAAAGGCGTGAAACACATATTACCAACAAATGAATCAAAACAGGTCCAACAAAAAGCAACGAACCGTAATTACGTAATTGAAAAGTAACAAAAGAAACAACAAAGTTCTAAAGCAATATGAAGGGCAGCAAAAGGGTCATACTCTTTCAACAATAGTTTCACCTCAAGAATCAAAGTATCCACTTACCAAAACTAAATTTAACATAACTATGAAATAAGCAAATCCAAAGTCAATATTCCACAATGTTTAGTTCAAGTATCTTATAATTGCTTATTTATACGCGGAAGCTGAACAAATAAGTAACTTCAACACCAACTTAAAAAAATCAGAAAACATTAACCTGATCAAGGTAACAACCTTAGTGCTAGTACCACCAAGATAAGTGTGTCCGTAAAACATAAATGCATAAAATTATCCTCATCGCCCGTTAGCTAACCCACAATGCCTAAATGTGTAAATTATGATGACAGGCTGTTTGCAGCCAAGAGCGGCGTAGATGTTGTGCCTACACATATTTAAAAGATAATGAATGAGAAGAATATTACTAAAGCACATGTGGCTAGCCACCTGCAGGCAATAATTCTCATTGTAACCTTCTCATATTTCAATTATTTTTGTTACGCCTTATCAAATAATTTTGTATCTGTGGCTAAACTATAATATGTTCTAGATATTTTCACTTAAAATACATTATCTGTTGTTCAAAACACCTATCAAACCATGCTACCTCTTTTAGACAAACTCTTATGGAAAATTCAATGAAAAAAATTGCAAGATTGCTAATAGACATACCTGATTACATGATATGGTTATTTCCATATTTCTTTCACTATCATAGCATTGATCTTTTTTGTCATATTCAATATTCTATTTTCAGCTGTTCGTCATCAGTTGCAAGATAACTTCATATATGCTTAATTATACATATATAAACTACACTGATTTGTTTATCTTAGTTCTTGGGAAGATATTATGTCACCATATATTACACTTACAACTTTAGATACATTTGTAGATTAGCTAAACGGTAGGAATAACGATACACAAATGGTCAATCTAGAAACAAATATTCATTGTTATCGTTCAACACAAAGTTTCGTTTTTGTATGAAGAAACAAACCAAATCAACTGTTTTTGAATGAAGTCATTACCTCTTAGTCAAACAATGATTGGTCAACATCCATTCTTATGCACTTGACATTTCATCAAACACTTCCAGGACAAATCTGTAATCCAGTTAAAAAAGTAATCACAGAGGTTATAAATTTCTAAAATTTAAGAAAAGCCTGAAATCTATATTTTAGTAAAAGATAATAATAAAAAAAAAAAAAGCGGTTAAAAAGAAACCTTCAAACCATTTCGACATCATCACTTATCTTCTTCTCCAAACCTTGTTTGATGTTGGAAATTTCCAGCGCACGAAAAAAAACAGTTGTTCACTAACCCTAAAAGCCTAAATCGTATAACAATGAAGAAATCATATAAAGCGCGTGGTCGTATTGCTTTTTCAATATGAAAAGATTGATTTAGAATTAGCCGATACTTGTATCATTTTTTTTAGTTTTGAAAAACTCGAGCAATACCTGCGCAGATAACTAGATAATTGACTGGTGTGATTTTTTTCTTTAATTATGACACTATACTATATATATTAGGCAATATATATCATATTATTAACTAAAACGAGGGGAGCGATGCTTGGGGCGCAAACTCCGTGCTTCAAAGAGTTGTAAGCGTACAGGTTTGTATTGTTACAGTAATCTATTATGCCTTCACGATTAGTGTACACACACAGCACGACACAAACAATATTTCTCCACAATTCTAGAGTCTTGTCTTCACACTTTTCTTCTCATCTTCCACCCTCAGAAAAACACACAAAGACTCCTATGTCCTTCCTTTCTCAGATCTACCGTCAATCAAAACTAAAAAAAATGATACAAGTATCGGCTAATTCTAAATCAATCTTTTCATATTGAAAAAGCAATACGACCACGCGCTTTATATGATTTCTTCATTGTTATACGATTTAGGCTTTTAGGGTTAGTGAACAACTGTTTTTTTTCGTGCGCTGGAAATTTCCAACATCAAACAAGGTTTGGAGAAGAAGATAAGTGATGATGTCGAAATGGTTTGAAGGTTTCTTTTTAACCGCTTTTTTTTTTTTTATTATTATCTTTTACTAAAATATAGATTTCAGGCTTTTCTTAAATTTTAGAAATTTATAACCTCTGTGATTACTTTTTTAACTGGATTACAGATTTGTCCTGGAAGTGTTTGATGAAATGTCAAGTGCATAAGAATGGATGTTGACCAATCATTGTTTGACTAAGAGGTAATGACTTCATTCAAAAACAGTTGATTTGGTTTGTTTCTTCATACAAAAACGAAACTTTGTGTTGAACGATANCCGGCAGCAGCGACCCAGATTCCGGCGGCGGCGCATAAAAACCTTCAAAAAAAAAAAGACCTTTAAATCAATAAGAACCTTAAAAACTTTTAGCTCTACATAAAAGATAACAATAGATCTATAAACAATAATTTAGACCTACATATTAAACCTTCAAAACAAAAAAGAAAAACATTTAAATATGATGAAAAAAAACCTTTCGTTATGGTTTCAGAATAGGATCACAGTTGTGGCTGGTCTTGGTGGTGGGTCACGGCAGCAGCTAGGGTTTTCGGCAGTGGTAGTAGCTAGGTGAGAGAGGCGGCTATATCAAACAAAGTACCAAAAATATTAATATACATAGATTTATATATAAAAAAAACTTAGGTCTAAAAATAAAATGTTCAGATCCACAAATAAAACATATAGATCTACAAAAGAATTGTATAGATCTATGAAAAATACTTGAAAACTCAAAAAAAATACCTTAAAATATGTAAAACCCTGAGTGGTCGTAGGTCTTGCTGTCTCGTCATGGGGGATTTTTAGTGGTGACGTGCGGTTGTGGACGAATGGTGGTGGTGGTGGTGGTGTCGGGTGGTGGTGGGGATATATAGGGGAATAGGTGAGAGCAAAGAAGGGTTTTGTGTGTGTTTATTGTAGAGAGAGAGATGAAGAATGGGTTTATTGATGGGAATGGACTTAGAGAGAAGATGAGAGGGGTATTGTGTGTTTTTTTAGATAAGATGGACAAGGGCAAAATGGGGATTAAGTGAAAATTCAGTTTTTCACTTCTTGACTTGTTGACTATTTTTGCTTTATAATTAGTTAAGATATATATAATTTGGGTTGAAAGTCATGAGGTCACTTGGTTGTTAGTCCACTAACAAGTAACATATGTTATCTGTTTGATGAATTGCCTCAACCAATCTTGGAGTATCTTCAACTTCAAACAATAGTGGGTTCAAGTTTTATTTATTTGCTCAAAATATTTGTGTGTGCTTCATCATCAATAAGTTGGGTATTTGGTTCAGTTGTAACTGAAAAATGTGGGTTTAGGTTGCTACATTTGAATACATAACTTTAGCCACAAAGAACATCCATTGCAGGTAAGTGAAAGCTGGGAGACTGTCGTTGATGCTGATGATAACTGTATACCGTGTCGTTACTTTGACCCTCCACTCAAGATCTCTTCTTTCCTTTTTGATGCTTGTCACATACTTGCTAATTAAGTTTTGGATCCTACTTTAGTAAATATCTATCTAAGCAATAAAAAAGATAAACAAATAAGTAGTATTGAGAAAAAAAAGTATTGATCTCCATATTATAGCTGCAAAGAGGATGGATGTCCCGTATTCACTAATCTCCACAAATATTGTGCCCACTTACCTAGAACATTACAACATCAACTTCACCCACACCATATGTGACATTTCAAAAATTTCATGTCACTAATTTTAATATTTTATTATTTAACTATTTTGTTTTTTTAAATAATTAACTTCGTCGGAAGTTATCCGCGTACGTCATGACACGTTTAGTTAATTCAACCGTGACTAGACTATGTTCAGTCTACACTTTCTATGCACCGTTGTTTCCTTACAATCCTATTTAAAAAAAAATTATAATTTACTTTTTCCAATTTACGTAAACCTTGCACCTTTTACATTTTACGCGATTTAAATTTACGTTTTATGGTTTTAAGTTTTAACAACGTGAAACAACCCTACACTATGAAAATTTTACATGTTTTATTCATTTTAACCTATTCTCATATTTACAAGTGAGTTTTATACTTGTCGTTTCACTTTTATAGTTTACATCACTTTTATCAAGAACCGGTCACCAAACGCGATTTTAACTCACGGTTTCAGTTTTAACTACATTTAAACCCTCCGATGAATTCACCACTCATCTAAATTACTATAATATATTATGAAAACTGATGAGACGAAAAATGTTACGTTTTTAGGGGTCAGTTTGAGTCCTAATTCGTATATTATTTGATCGGATTTCACCCAAAGTCGTTTCTTTTCTCATTTTAGGTACTTTTGAGGAGAAAATCACAAAAGATGCATTTTCGGGCGTTTTCGGAGTGAAAAAGTGCGGAAAACAACAAAATCTCAAAAGACCCTTAAGTGCACAGAAGGTGACGGCGTCACAAGCTTCANTGACCATTTTTGCTTTATAATTAGTTAAGATTAAGATAAATAAAGATTTAAGTAACTTAAACGTGGAAGATGATAATCTTGATTCACTTGGAAAGTCAAATTTTATAACTTTTGGCACTTTTTCTTTCACTTTTATTAAAATAAATATCCCGTATCATATCATCATTTTTAGCTAGTTCTATGATGTTTTTGTTCTTTTTGCGTTTCTGAAATCTGAACTGTTATTTTCAAAATTCAGACAGAACTTTTTCTAGAAAAACGATTAAAATGATTATGACCCGACTAAATTATTTTAGTTATATATGATTATGACCCAACTAAATTATTTTAGTTAGATAACAAACAAATATGATTGATTTAGCATATTTTATTATTTATATATCATCATGTATAACATGCAGCTAGCTTTGTACCAATTCTTATCCACATAATTGATTTATAGCACACCGTCTGTCAACGTTCTACTGACGTTAAAACTTTACAATGCCGACCTTACGACATTTATTTCGCGGTATGGAATGTTTGTGTTGTCAAAGGTTTAAATATGTGTGTTACCGTACGTGTATTTCACATAATTGATTTATAGCACACCGTCTGTCAACGTTCTACTGACGTTAAAACTTTACAATGCCGACCTTACGACATTTATTTCGCGGTATGGAATGTTTGTGTTGTCAAAGGTTTAAATATGTGTGTTACCGTGTATTTCTAAATTAGTTTCTATGTACACGTGTTAGAAGAAGATAGGTCGGTGCAGAAAATTATTTATAGAAATTAAATAGATTAGTGCATGCGATATGTTGTGGTGTTAACGAAGTTTGTTTTGGAAAATAATAATAATTGTCTATTCACAAATAACATAGGATCCGTGCTTTGCTGCTGTGTTAACAAAATTTTGACACGCATATAACAGGTAGATATTTCTGATATCTTTTAGGAAAGATGCTTACCTAATGTAGAAAGAAGTGTAACTTGACTGTTGACTAACACAATAGGACATCGATCAAGTAACTTAAAGAAATTTTCTAAAAACATGATTTTTTGAACCTATGTGTGAACGAACCAAATTGACCATATAATTGGCACCCTTTTGATATCTTTGCTCGAATAATTAGGACCCCTAAATAGTTGTAACAGTACTATAACGTAAGACTAATGCTAATGGTGACCACAAGTTCACTCAAATAACCCGACATTTCAATGCCACATAAGTTTTTTCTCTCCATAACTCCACCCCAACCATAAGTAGCTAGTGGTGACCACAAAAGCGACCGCAAGTTTTATTTATTTATTATTATTTTAAATTAAAATTTCATTCAATAATTAAATAAACATTACAATAAATATTTAAGATAAATAGAAATACATTACGATAAAAACAATAAAACACATTAAAACTAATAGGCTAAACCGTAATGTGTCTTGATTTGTTTCTTCATGGCCAAACACATCTCTAGTGCTTTCCCGACCAAATGATCATGTGGTGTGGTGTAGTACATGACATCTTTCTCTATTTTTTCTTGTTTTTGCCATTCATGTTGTTCACGTTGAAATTCAAGCTGCTGTCTCTCGTATGCAAACCTGTCTTGCTTTTGAACAAGCTGCTTTTTTTCCATTCTTTCTTTCTTTTCAATCTTTAGCTTCTCTAATTCCGATGCCATCTCCTTTAATTGAAAAAATGAAGCATTTGATTCATTCATTTGGGTAAATAATGGAGCCGCGACATTATTCTATTTATCAAGCAATGTATCATAAAGAGCAGGGTCAATAGGAACTGAGGCCGAACGAGCATCGGCTGCTGCTTTCTTCTTTGCCTTATCACGTCCCGCTTGTCGAATCTCGTGAACTTCAATATCCCCTGAATCATCTGCTTGGTCGTTCAAATCCAAACCAAAATTTACCGAATCACTTACTTCAGTCGTTGGGTTGCTTTCCGATGTCCTAGATTTTTTGGTACAACTTGACTTATCATTTAGAAATTTTGGCATTTCTACCGTTTTCCATTTCAGGTGGTCCTTCAAAATCTCCCAGCACACAACAAGTGTGAATGGTGCACCGTAAGTAGCATGATACTATTATGTGTTGCTCTCAAATAGTCAGCTTCATTTGCACCACTCTGTGGCCTCGATTTCACCTGATTGTAAATAGCAAAAATTTGAGAAACTTTAGGGGGAATTCTACCTCTCCATTTGGAGTTGCAAGAATCGTATGAACATTTGAATTCGTTAAATTCTTTTACAAAATATTCAGTTACATCCGACCAAAACCCGTTAGCCTTTCTAGCTTTTCCTTCTTTTGCTCGACTCAGATGCATCTATCCAAGCTTTACACAAAGCTATCTCTTCATGTTCAATCCATGGTATTTGTTTGTCTCTGTCCTCTTTGGTTGGCTTTGTCCTTTTTGTATACTTTCTGTTGGCGGGGGCTGGTTCCTCGACCTTGACGGAAGACTCGGACCGAACGGGCTGTGATAGACCTTTCGAGCTTTGAGTCGGAAATGGTTCAAACTATTGATGGGAAGGGGCAGTCTATAATGGTTAGAAATCATCTTCATCAAGACTAAATGGAGGGATTTGAGAAGTTTGAGCTAAATACGGATGTGATGGTGGTGATGCCATACATGGATAATATGCTTGATTTTGTTGATGTGGTAGTGGTGATGCCATACGTGGATGTGATGGTGGTGATGGCATATGTTGTTGATAAAATGAAGCCGAATAAGGATTGACCGTGTGATATTGCAAATTAATCGGATTGAGACCGGGTGATTGACCGCGTAAAATGAAATTTAGATTGTTTGTTATCGGAACTTTTGGTTGTTGACGGGATTTTGGATTTTTGTTTTTGGTAGTTTTTTAGGACATTGTTGAATGAGGAAGATAATGCAGTCGAATGGAGTTTTAGTTTGTAAATGAAGAGATGATGCAGTTGACCTCCACATGAATGTTTGAATTTATAGAGATTTTTTTCCCACTGCCAACGGTCACATTTGACCTCCAATAACTCCACAATGGTCAAAATTAAAGGGAAGATAGTGCAATTGTTTCGGTTGGTGAGGCAACCGAAATTTTGAAATAAGTGGGGGCGACGCGTCGCTTGTGGTTCAGCTTGGGTGAAACGTGTCGGTTTGTTCGGTTGTGGTCGAACGGCAACACCCATTAGCATTAGCCTAAATGATGTTTTTAAATGTTCATGTCTAGGTCTTTATTAAAAAGTAAACATGTGTGTATAAGGATTATATGTTTTGCAAAATATAGGTAGAATGAGGTGTTTGGCATAACACTTATATTTTAGTATTTCATACTTTCACGCATGTTAATTATAAAATCTTTGTATACTTACAAAATATATGATTGTCAAAGTATGTATGAAAAGTTTCGTCAATTATCGAGTCGTGTAAGTGAGTTTCGGAAAATGTAGCATGTGTTGTTTAGACTGCCCAAATCACCCGTTTAGGACACCCCGCTACCAGTTTGGAAATCCAAATAGCTAGTTTGGGACAACTTAGAAAAAAATATCTTTTTAGTTTGGGGCGTTTCAACATACACAAGCGGATATGGATCCATCTCTTGACACCTATCTTGCAAGATTACTCGAGCTTCAAGATATCACCTATGAAATCCTAAATGCCGTTTAGGATGAAGCAACTCGTGTGATGTTAGAAAGCCAAACAACTCTCCTCCATCGATAAAACACGATGCATATGGAGCAACATGGTTTCTTCAAGTGTATAGCCAAGAGATTGTCAGAGGTGTTTAGAAAGCGAGGTTAGATATAGTCGGGGTATTAATGGTGATTTATGATCTTTGGTTTTAGAGATGCAACTCTTATCAGTCTTGATATTTTATTTTGAATATTATTAATGTAATAATGCTTATGATTTAGTTTGACATTATATGACTGATTATTTATTTTGTGTTAGTCAAGTTACAGTTCGTTCTATTAGCATTAGTTTAATGTCATGGATGGCAGCAGCCTTTAATTTGGCCGCAGATAAACCACAATCATCAAAGTGATCATTTTCATAATCTTTGTAGTCCCATGTACCATCTTTCCATTGCTCCAAAAGACTCCTCTCGTTCCCTCCACTGCCGAAATAATAATTCTCGGTAGGTTATTCCATAACTTCATCGTCGTCGCTATCAGAAACATCCACGTTACCCACCTTAGAGAATGGGTTACTCACCTTGGTTGAAGAAGTAGCAACATCCTTCTTCTTCTCTTTCAAATCAACACTTTTTAGAGGTTTACTATCATAATCCACAAGAGTAACTTCCCTTCAATAATGAGCTTTTCAATCTTCCCGATTTTCTCAACAATAGGAGTGGTATTAGTAGCATTTCCACCCTTAGAAGAATTAGCGACAGCAGGTAAATCAGATGCCAAAAAACTAGCCATATCATTTTGGCAATCAAGAACCTCATCATCACTTTCCTCTTCTACCACATTAGCTTCCTTATTACTACCAAAATCCAAATCAGCCCCATCTTTAGTCAAGTCAACAGCAACACTAGGAATACCAACTTCATCAGTAACAGCCATATTAAGAGCATCAAACGGATTCGATGTAGCAATATTTGTCCCACTTGTACTAGCCACTTTAGTGATCTTCTTCTTGGTAGCATCTGACTTTTTTGGCACAGGCTGATACACCTGCTGCTTGGGTTTAAAAGGGCTAAATTTAGCCCCTTTTCCCACCTCTACCACGAAACACCTTCTTCTTTAGCATTTGAAAACCATCTTTCTTTTGTGCTTGCTGTTTAAGGTCAGCAACCACACGTTTGGGAATTGGGTCTCATCATGGCGAAAAACCATACAAACACCACAACGAGGTGATTTCCGCTCATATTCCACTTGAAGAGTATATAATACATCCCCTTCACCATCCCAACATGGTACATCAATAACCATCTTATCTTTGAGCTCACGATCAACCTTAATGTCAATCAAAGCGCGAGTATAGTTAAGATGTCCCCAAGATTGCATACATATAGTGCTCGTTTATGCTTTAAGCGTCATAAGAGTTCCAAGTTTAGTAGCTATGGCACTTAACCCGTCTTCCGTAAACACAGCAATAGGAATATCATGGATTTTCACCCAAACAAGAATAGAACCCAAATCCTCTTTCACAAAGCTCGTTCGAGGAGTCCACTTCTTTAAAATAATAGGTATGGTACGAATAAACCACGGTTCATTTTCCAAAATACCATTCAAACCCTCGACGGATGAAAATTTGAAGAAAAATGAACCATTTGAATTCATCATAGTACGAATCAAGCCAAATTTCTTCCATGAATTCTTCACAAGATTCTCCACAACAGGAAACGCGACTCTCTTTCCAATGAAATACCCAAATAAGTAATTTTCAAAACGAGAATTAGCAACCTGTACAGAACACAGAGGAGTTTGCACCTCCGCCTTTTCATTTAATGGCTTACCCGTGTCAAAAGTGCGAAAGTTAACCTTACGAGTAGTATTATTTGAACCAACCATACTAGCAAAGGTAGGGGCAGCTGGAATCAGCTCTTGCACCCCATTAACAGCCTCATCACACACAAATAGGACCACCAAAGTTACAAAAGATTTTGGCGGCTTATGTGCATCAAACGAATCATCCATATCAACAAGAGAAACACGATCATAAGTACGTTTAATTGCACTTACATTCGGGCTACCACTTGTATTATCCACAGCATGACTGGTAACACAGCCATATGGCTTAGGCAACACAAATCCACTCTCCATACACGCGTAGCATCCTTAAGATTACCTCCACCCTTATCCCTCTCTGTCGTAACCCCCATCATAACACAACCACAACAAGATGACCCTTAAAATCACCACCAAATCGTACAGATCTGAAGCCCCACCAGAATAACCAGATCGACCGATAAATAAAGTACATATTACCAAAACATGCAATATATGAGAGACATTGTATGTATATGCGTAAACACGTTAATTGGTTATAAACAATAAACTATTATCATAAATCAAGCAACTAGTTAACATAATTTAAACAAGTGTAAGAGTTAGTTAGTTCATAACTAAACTCGGAATAAGAGTTGCTATAAGAATATTATCAACAACAATGTTTGTGATTCATCAACAAATAGATTTGAGATGATAATGTAGTTTATTTTCTATCTTCTAAGAACCATGGGCCAATTCTGTTTAGCAACCTCACAATGAGTTTATGCAAATGTATATATCGTATAAGTGTCTTTGTATGTAGATATTGGTCGCACTAATATATTCCATACGTGTGTGGCCATGCATATTTGGCATTCACACGTATGTGTCCTATGTGTCTATACATATTTGAGGTTCATATGTATGTGTCACATGTGATCACACGTATTTGAATTTCATCGTATGTGTCTTTTGTGTGTATAAGCGTGAAAATCATAAAAGAGAATCGTCTATACACAATATACATAGATACGTGGTATTTATAGTCACAAAAACCTCGGTATAACTCCAGCATCACGCGAGCAATTCGTCAATATACGAGCGAGATTCGTTGAAATAATCTAACGATTCATAATTCTTATTTGATACTCCCTCCGTCCCATATTAAGTGTCAATAATGGAATCTTTGGATGTCCCAAATTAAATGTCCACTTGTACCTTTCAACCAATAAGATGAAACTTTAGTGGGTAAAATTAATACTCCCTCCGTCCCAATTTATTTGTCCACTTTTGACTTTTGGAGTCTTTCTTTGTTAACTTTGACTTTAAATTTTGTTGTTTGTGTTACATAATAGTTGATGAAACTTATACCTAATGAAAATATATTTAAAACTCAATCCATTCATATATTTTGCATCAAGTATTAAATAACATAAAAGAAAATATTTACTGTCAAAGTCGTAAAAGAAAGACTTCAAAAGTCAAAAGTGGACAAATAAATTGGGACGGAGGGAGTATTTGATTGGTGGAGAGTTTAGTTAGTGGAATCTCCTAAAAATTTGTGCATTATAAAAGTGGACACTTAATATGGGACGGATGGAGTAGTATTTATGATTGGATTTCAGTCATTTATTTATTTGATATAGAGTTACTAAACATATTGGTTATTTTTTATAGGGTTATTACACACGGGGGTCACTAAAGTTTCCCAAAAATTTGCCTTAAGTTACTATAGGTTTTTTTGGTTCAAAGAGGTTACTCAAGTTTGGTCACCGGTTATATAAGTTACCCTGTATGTTTTAACCTTCTACTACAGGTTTTTTTTCGTTAATTTCAAAAATGGTCCCTCAAACTAACTGTCGTTAGTTTTTTCCGTTAGCTAACGGCCGTTTGCAAAAAACATTTGCACTGTTAGTCCTTTATCCTAACGACCGTTTATACTTAACTCAAAATTTGGTTTTCATACATTTTTGTCCGTTTTTCTTACGTTTTTTGACCCTCTTTTTTACGGGTTTTCCGTTTTCATACGTTTTTATACGTTTTCGTTCGTTTTTATATGTTGTCGCCCATTTTNNNAATTAAAAAAAAAAAAAAAAAAAAAAAAAAAAAAAAAAAAAAAAAAAAAAAAAAAAAAAAAAAAAAAAAAAACACACTCACCGCATAATAACTTTTTGTTAAGGTTCAGTAACCTATTTAATAAACCCGTAAACTATAGTAACTTCCTTGTAACATTTTAAACTATGGTGCTGACGTGGACAAGGGGAACCGGTAATCAGCCGGTTGCCCACCCTCGCAGTAACATTAATGTAACATTTTTAATCTTTGAGTAACCCAAATGACAAACCCGTTTACTTAAGTAATCTCTTTGAACCAAAAAAAATTTTAGTGACTTAAAGCAAATTTTTGGGAAACTTTAGTGACCTCCGTGTGTAATAACCCTTTTTTATAAAACATTTAACTAGCATAAAATTAAACTATTGTTAACAATTGTATGCTCAATAAATATGAGTAACAATTTATTTCCTATTTTAAAAATAATTAAGGCTAAATTATCCATGTACATTAACAACCTAAGTACTAAGTAATGATTGTAAGCTTGAATGAAAAAAGAAAAGAAAAGAAAAGAAAAGAAAAGAAGAAAAAAAAAGATTTCCTTTCACATTTCATATTGGATGAGTGAAACAAAAGAAAGACAATGCGAGTTCTATAAAAACAAAAGACCAAGTTTATAAGATTATATTATCAAGTGTAGATCTTTGATGTGATTGAAAGTATACATATCGTTAGTTTGGTTTTAAGTTTAACCTATAATACTAAGAGTAATTAAAATTTTACAATAAAGGTATTTTGAAACTACATATTTAGCTCGATTGGCTCGTTTAGCTCGAGTAACTAAACGAGCTTCCGAACGAGCCAAGCTAGATATTACTTTTAAAAGCTTGACTCTTGAAATTATTCGAGCTCGAAAATTATTAAGCTTGACTCGAGCTCGAGTAGCTCGTTAAAAGCTCAACTCGTTAACACCCGTAAATGAGATGATTCTTTATTAGACATACACTTAATCATATAAGTCAAAAATACCAATCACTAGTCACTAATTTTTACGTTGGTATTAATGATATAGCGCAATCCAGTGCTGTGAGACTTTGTTACTTTGCACTTCCTTTTTCTCTGAGTTTGTTATTTCATATGCTAGAAATTAATGTTTAAACGATAACACGTCAACACATAAGAATTACAGCATACATGAAAAAAATCAACTGTATATTAGTTTCGTGACGAAACCTATCAACTTATGAGAATGGTTATAATTCTCAATTCGGGCAGCGGCAGATCTATGAAACATTTTTCCATATATATTAGTCGTAGCCAACGGAATTGGGCACAACAACATCATAAGAGTGCTTAGTGTGGATGGAACGAATAACACATTATTCGTCTGTCACTTCAAAACTACATCATCAAGGTACAAATAATACACCAACCACTAAAATACCCTATCGGGGAAAAACCCAATAACACGTTTTTTGTATCTGTAGGTCTCACAAAATACCCCAACAAAAATACCCACCCACTCAGAAAACACAATAAAGAAAGGAAAAAAAAAAGGACGAACAGCGTATGTGATTTGCTTGGCTATTGCCCAATGGCGGCGAGTGTTTGGCGAGATGGATGGCATGCATGATGGCGCCAGTCCTGTGCCATAGGTGCATTTGGCGAGCCAACCACGAGCCCACACCGAGCTCTCTAATCCGGTGTAACTTTTTTGTATAAATGTTCTAATTAATTAAATTTTGTCTAAGTATCTCCTTCTTGTATTTAACGTACGTGTAGATCAGCCATGCACACAAACCAATGATTTGTAGCCGATTTAGCTCAACGACTATATACTAACTTTATCTAGTACCTCCACAAATTCAAATCAATATTAGGTTCAATATCATCATTCCAATCAAACCCTTTTTTCATACCGGGTGGTGTAATAACCAAGCCCTCGGCCAAGTTATTATAAAACACTGGCGTATTAAATAACGCCTCTTCATCCACAAATCCCGTATCCAAGACCATCTTATCATCGCCTTCTGCTTTTATAAAAGGCGACGATGTAGATGGCATTTCATTAGTATGTTGTGGCCTAAAAGCAAGAGATGCTTCTAAAGCAGCATCTTGAATATCACGAGCAGAACAAGACTTGGCCCGTCTGATCAGATGGGCCGAGTCAGAAAAGTTAAGTGGTGCCTTATCACCACGTAAGGTTAGGGTTGCTGCATCATAAGCCCTAGCCGCCATTTCAGGAGTTGGGAACGTTCCCAACCATATTCTAGTTTTTTTGCTAGGCTCACGAACTTCACACACCCATTTGGACCCGTTTCTTAACCTAACACCTCTATACACCGGATGTCTCGTTTCCTTAAACTTCTTCCTCCCTGCCTTTCGCTTCGGTAGGTTCTTAGCACGTGTTTCGGTTTGAGAAGATGATGATGATGAAGAAGTTGAAGAAGAACCATCGTCTTTGATAGTTTCCATTTTGTTTTTGAGAGACATGTCAAAGAAGTTGATGTGAATTATAGTAGGTATAGTTGGAGAAATATTAATTTATATAGGGAAAAATAATAAAGAAATTGGTGTTCCCATAAATTAGACACGAGTGTGTGATTATTTATACGCACGTTACAAAACAAATTGGTGATAATTTTGTCACTAAAAACACGTGGTGATATTAATAGACAAAGAAAAACATATAAAATAAAAATGTTTATGTCATAAGGACGGTTCATGGTCCACAGGACCACCACTGCCTCTTTAACTAGATGACTTGGTGAATGCGACCTCGTTTATTGACTTTATTCTAAAATACTCACTAATGCAATTCTGGCTTTTATCTTGTACAGTAATACCTTTTGTTATACTCTTGAGTCTAGGGGGTTTCGGAGATTGACAGGAATTCGATGAATGTTTGTCATTTAGTGTAAATTTTTATTGAAAATCTTAATTTTTTGAAATGAACCTAACCTTTAATTTTGTGTCACATGAATACATGTCTTATTTAGTTAGTTCATTTATATGTAAATAAAATACATTTCTTATTCAATTTTATATTTTCTTTATACTCGTATAAAAATTTGTGCATCTGATAACTTATAGTTCTGACTCCGCCCCTGATTATACTTCGACTTGTAATTCGTAAGTGAGCTAGTTTTTTTTTCCGTAAGTGAGCTAGTTGATATAACTAACTTGTTATTTTACATAGAGAAAAGTTCAATACGAAACAACATTTATCTAAAAAACAAATAACAAGATCTCAACCATCCATCCTTTTTTCATCCAATGGTTTAGATTACAATGAACAAATATACTGAGGGGCATTTTAGTCACTCCATACTTTTTACCTAACCCCAACACACTATTCAAATCCCTAGTTCTCTATCATCTCAATTAGATCATTGTGAACAAGGCCGGACAGCAGATTGCCAGCTTGAAGAGGGCGGACCAGTCGCCAGGCGGCGCCGCCGCGGTGGAGGAGGGCGGGACCAGGTCGGAGACGACGGCGGGGATTAAGAGGCGACGTTTGTTTTTCTAGCAGACGGTAAGGATGAGGGAGGAGAATTTGGTGCTGGCGAAGGCGGCACGTGACCAGTGGCGTGGGTCGTCGATGAGTTTGGTGAATATGTTGAGGATTAGATCGTCGGATAAGGAGTTGAACATGTTGTTGCTGTTGTGTGTTTCAGGTGGTGAGTTCATTATTTTTTCTATTCTATTATTTTTTTTTTTTGGTTTTGGGATCTTGATGATGATGATTGGGAGTGTTTGGATGTGTGGATTAAAATTAAGAGGTGTTTCTGGTGTGTGTTTTAGAGTGTGTGGAAGAACAGGTGGATAAAGACAAGGTGGAATTTTTAAGACATAGACGTGTTCTGTTTTACTGCCATAAATAAACCCATTGCTTTAACTCGCCTCGTTGTCCGTCCATAATGTCTCACTAAAAATATTTACTTTATTCATTTATTTATTTTTTTTAGAGTAAATTTCTGGTTATTGTGGTAAATTTGATACTACCCATAGTAATATCGTAAATCACTATCGTAAATTTCATTATATACGGATTACAATCTGACAATCGTAGTGATACAATATTATATATAATGAGTTTTCATTTGTCATTTGTTAACTACGAACACCCCTGATATTGACCAGATGCCTTTGGCTTTGAAAAATAGCTTCATATATCTTAACTGTATTGAATTAAAGTATTTAATAAATGAGTCAACTTTACTTGCAATTGAATTGACTGGATTAATGTAATTGTCACTGCAAATTCATAAAAAAATACTCCTTTGTGATTTCATACAGAATTCCATGGGATTCAAAATGAATCCCTTGTGATTTCATACAGAATCCCATGGGATGCACCAAAGAATCCCATGGGATTCATACTGAATCCTTTGTGATTTATCGTCATTTATTACCGCATCCCGTGGGGATTTTTCCTGAACAGGAAATTCATTGAAAAAAAAAAAAAAAAAAAAAAAAAAAAAAAAAAACGTTTTTTAACTGAATCCCATGGATTATATAAGGACGGAACTTTTGAAAAAAAAAAAATCATCTTTTTACGAATCCTGTGGGGATTTCTTTACGAATCCCGGCGATTTTTCTGGGACGGAAAATTTGAAAAAAAAAATTGACTTTTTACGAATCGCATGGTATTTTTACCGAATTCAGGTGATTTGCTTGACGGAAGAATTTGAAAAAAAGAACGTCCATTTTTCAGAATACCCATGGGGCAGTTTGTTACGAATCCCATGGGATTTTTCTGGACGGAATTTTGAAAAAAAAAGTTCGTCGAAAGTATATAACAATGCATATCTATAGAAAGATAATTTTTTTCTCGTCGCGATGGTGTATTTTTCGTAGCTTGAAGATTTACCATTTGCAAGATATGTTGTTTTTTAAAAAAAGGTGGAAAGTGGGTTTTTATATTAAATGAGCTAAAATGCCAATTTTGCCCTCTCTTTGTTATTTTTTGATTTGATCTTAACCATTAGATGAAAGGTGGATGGATGGTTGAGATTGTCTTATTTGTTTTTTAGGTGATACTAGTTTTGCATAGATCTCACCTCATTTTACATACCCGTATTATGCTTTAATCTTTTAATTAACATGATGCAATAAACTTTAAAAAAATTACTAAGTGGCTGTCTAATACCTAAAGTTGGATATAAATCATTTCAAACCTACGTATTATTTAAAATACTTAAAATCATATCAATATTGATCAAATGATGTTAAAACAAATTTATTTAATGTTTGATTAAAAAATAAATAAATAAATAAATAAATAAAAAACCCTTAATTTGCCTATGCAGTTTGAACATTGCCAAAACACGTGCTATGAGTATTAACTTTCTTGCATGTATATTATATTTCCATATAATATAAGAAGACAATAAGAAAGTATAGTAGAAAGCTAAAAATGACGAAAGAAAATGACAAAAAGATTGATATAAGAAATTTTTCCAGAATTGTTTATGAAGAAATAGGTGATTTTGAGTAGCTCTATAGATGGATAAGCTTACGTTCAATCTTTGGCTCTAAACTACTCACACCAATCTCATAGAAGAAGGCAGGGATTTGCCCGGTTTGACCTTGTGTGGCGGTGGGTTGATCACCTATGGGTTAGTCGGCCAAAATATCGGAAACCTAGTTAAAAGAAAATAATAATGGACAATATTTTTCTTTTAACATATATAGACTTTATTACCACTAGCAACGATCAACCGATAAAATAAAGAATCGAAAAGGTGTTACAACATCGAACAAGCAAGAACTGGATCATATGAGATATCAAGAAATTAGAAAGGAGCTAAATATCATCGCCAGTAGTATCTTTCTCGAAGGTTTAGCATCAAAGCAAATATGGCTGCGAAGACTCTATGTTGTCCCCAAACTAGTCTTAATAATCAGCGTGCCAAAGTAATGATCAATAGCATTAGGAGTATTCATAATCTTAAGGCCGGTAACCGTTGTTTTTAAGCTCAAGTACAAATTCCTTATCATCATGAATATTGTATGTGTATTTCTGCAGTGTTGTGGGCGTATGAGGTGTACTAGTTTATTATTGTTATGTTATGTTATTTTTTAATAAAGAAAAGAAATACGACTTCGTAACCTTTATAATAACATCTTTTAAATGAAAAACTAGTACCATATAGTTTCTGAATAGAATATACATGATCATGATGTACATATTCTCGATGTGTAGTGATGTAACTCTCCCTATTCAAGTTTCCAAATTTTTTGGTATTCGTTTTTTAGCAGAATTTAGGAAAAAAAAACACTTGAAAAGTTTAAAATGGTTGCTTCCATTTTTGCATTGGAAATCGGCATTATATGCACGTTATGCATGTCTATTTATGCAAGGTTGACATTTTTACAACATTTTGTAACCTTTTTTTCTTTCATTATCTTTTCTTGGTGAGTGAGGACGGGACCAAAGCCAATAAAGGGCATCTTCCACTTTTTTATTTTTTTTAGCAAAAAGGTCATCCTCTACTTCACACTCACTTGTTCAGATTTGTGATGAGTTAGTTGGAAGTCCTCTAGGTTTGTACAGTTTTGTTGCATATTTGGCTCGTTTAAATTGCATATGATTGCTCATCATAATCATAATATGGGTTGTTCCCTATAATGTCCACCTACTAAGTTAAGCTAAAAGATTTAGTAACTTTTAATGTGTGAACACAAGTTAATGCTGTCATAGTTTCTACATATAGTGATCGTTTTTTCATTTGCATTATCCACTAGAGCATCTCTCCACTAACGCTCCGTTCTCGAGTTTTTTCTTGTGGGAATAGAAATGATAGGTAAAGAAGAGTAAAGAAAAGAAGTGGAAAGAAAAGAAAGTTGCATTTATATTTCATGTTCTCAAGTTGAAAGAAAATAAACGGAAATGAAAGGAAAATAAACAAAGTCGTGTTCTCAAGTTGGGAGGAAAAGAAATAAAAAATGAAAAAAAAAATTATAGTTATGCTTTTTTAAACATAGAAATACATCTATAACAAAAGATATATAAAAACAATGAAGGTTATATAACTTATTTTATAACAAATAGTTTAGATGTAAATTTATTTCCTTCCAAATCCGCCCATATTTGAGAGGAAAATTTTGGAGGAAAAAACCTCTTAATTTTCCTATCAAATCCTTCCTATTTCCTTTCTTTTCTGTTTGATAAAAACTCGAGAACACAGTAATTTTTCTATTTCCTATCATTTTCTTTCTTTTCCTTCCAAAAACAAACTCGAGAACGCAGCGTAAAGCCTTTTCAAGGTTTTTTCAGTTTATATACAGGAACACAGATGGTATCAAAACATAAACTAATAAAACACAAACAAGATCACGAATCAACTATGAAACAATTTATTCGGCAGAATTATCATACAATATTTAAATACACAAAAGATTATTATCAAAATGATAATAACCTGAAACAATGAATACAAGAAATCAATATATCAAGATGATCTAATCGAATGATTAAAGAGATATTGTGTGAGTTTGGGAGAGAAGGTTCTGATAACATGAGGGAAGTTATCATAACCCTAGCCAGTTATGATGCTTTCCAGCAGATACAATCCAACCTTTTCATATTTAAAGAAACTTTGCACTCCAATCTTTAACTTTTAGTCCATGTTTAACCCCTTAACTTTATGCTACATAAAACCTACAAAAGAAACACTACTAAACAAATAAGAAATGATATATTTAATATGTTATGAATAGATTATGTTATGAATAGATTAATAGCTTATGTATGCTTATTTGAACATTCCCCTTTAATTTGTTGTTAAATATATCATATATTTTAATCTTTCACATAAAAACTTATGTTGATAAACTCGTAAGTGCTTTGTTAATATGCCTGTAATTTGGTTTGACGAACCAATCTTCTTGGTACACAAAATCCCTTTTGCAATTTATTATTGAATAAAATGCATATCTATTTTAAAATGTATTGATCTTTTATGAAAAACTAGATTAATACCAAGTTGTAATGCAGACTTATTATCACAAATCAGATTCACATGTAATGAAATCTTTACATTTAAGTCCATTAAAAGTTTATGAATCCATATAATTTCACAAGCTACAGATGACATATATTTGTATTATGCTTTAGTTGAAGATTGAGGGAGAGTGTTTTGGGTTTTACTTTTCCAAGATGGAAGGAGATCCCCTCAAGTTAAAAAAATAACTTGACTCAAGTTGGGGGAATGTGAGTCATTGGATTTGATCCAATGGCTCCAATCAAAAGAAGTTCATTTGATTTGAGCCATTGGATCAAATCCAATGGCTTATAATCACCCAACTTGAGTCAAGTTATTTTTTTAACTTGAGAGGATCTTCTTCCTTCCAAGATATCAAACATATATTAAAAAAGACACAATAACCTGTAACAGATTTTCTGGTTTTCAAACACTTTGCTCAGTCTATATCATAATATCCTTCAAGAATATTATCACATTTACTATAGTTATACCTTATACATTTACCTGGTGCACCTTTTAAATATCTCAGAACATTGAGAGCACAAATCAGATGTGACTTTGAAGGAGAATACATATATTCCTATGATCATTAGCAAAAACAAAGAATGATCTCTTCCAAACAATTTCCAAGAACAATGTAATTTTATATGGTGGATCTAATGTCATTAGGTCCGATTGGTAGTTGAAACTAAACCTATAATTCCTATGATCTCAACTCCGTTGTTCATAGAAGTTGGCATCTAGTTCATAGTCGTTAAGCCCCCAACTATCTTAAATACCTATCTAATGTCGACAATCCCACTTCTCGATATTTAAACCCACATTAGGTGTCAACTAACAAAAGGTTTACCCGCGTCTTTTAAGTACCTAATCTACTGCAGGCGGTGATATTGTCAACCCCTATAATCAAAATAAATGCCATATTATCTCGAGTAATCTACTAGACTAGCTTTCAATTGTCTTTTTTTTTTGGGTAAAAGGGTTACTATCACCCTGGTAAAATATATTATCCAAAAAAACATTGAAGTACAAAGGACGAGGGTGACTCCCTCGACTCAGTCCCAGAGGACACTTACAGACTATCATATAAGAATGACACACCATTCTTATAACTTACACAAATGAACCAACCAATAATAACGAAAGTAAATAAAACATTACAAACCAACTCAAAAACGAATCTTGAGCCTTCAATTGTCCACACCTACTTACTAGCTAATAGGCTCTACACAAGCCTTAATACTACCAAAATGCAGGGATCATTCAATATTCATATAAAATCCATATAAAACGATAATAAGACGAGGAAATAAAGATCAAAACATCAATAAGTTTATAATTAGGCTAAAACTAAAATTATTTAGCTGCTCATGTTGTAAATTAGCAAAACAAAATGTAGACAATCGTGGGTGGATTAAACATTGAGTTCGATACAAATTACTTGATGAATTGCTAATACTATAAATGATTGAAGTGAATTCTCCCTTGGAAAATAATGTAGAACTACTGGAAATCGCCTATAATGGAACCCTAATCGTTCTCCAAGAGTTGTATGAAGTGGGGCACGAAAATCAGTAGAATTAGGGCTTGTATATATAGGCTCGACTAAACTACAGCGTAGCCATAAGTGAGGAGTTACGTCGTAGTCTCCTTAATGCACGAACCATTTGGCAGATGTAGTAAAGTTACGGTGTAACCTTATGTCCTTGTTTACATCATAATCATCTCGTTAATTATTTTCTTCCAAAGTTTTGATGTAACCACAGCTCCAATGTTACGCAACAGTTGTCATATGAGCAATATCTTCACGTATAACAATGGAAGTTACGGCGTAGCTCAAGCGAGGTAACTACACCCAAATATTTGATGACTAGACTTAAACTCTTCTAGTTGCAATAAGGGTTACGGTGTAGCTCTGTCGATCCGACTACGTCGTAAGATTTGTCTGGTCCAGCGAGTTTTGCATTTTCTTCAAATCAACCTTCCTTTTCTACGTATTTTCGCTCCAATGCTCAAGTTTTACCTAATAACGAAATATGAAGCAATTAAGTACATATCCATACAAAACTATGACAAAAGTAAGCATTATATAAGTGAAATTGACACGAAACTATATATAACATTTGATGTTATTACAAGACTTAAAATTTATAATCTTTTTTTTTCATTTGAATACCTAATAAAAATACACTTTTCAAACCAGGTACTATATTAATCTTAACTGTTATGAATAGTAGCATAACACAGACAACCAAAAACCCTAAAGTGAAAGAATGAAGGGTCATGCCCATACACTAAAACATAAGGAGGCTTGCTAGACAAGATACAAGAGACTAACCTATTTATATGATATACAAAGGTTAAAGTGCATTCAGGTTAAAGAGAAAGAGGTAATTTACCCTGAATCATAAGGGATCTAATAACATTAAGAAGATGCTTATGTTTTCTTTCAGCAATTCCAATTTGTTGTGGAGTATAAACACAAGAGGTTTGGTGTAAACTCCCTTGGTCGTTAAAAAAACTTTGAATTCCTTTATTAACAAATTATGTCCCATTATCACTTCTAAAAGATTTTACATTAGTTTCAAATTGATTTATTAACATTTAGACAATACTGACAACAGAATCATAGGCATCATCTTTTCCTTTAAGCAAATAAACCCAAACAACCCTTGAATAGTCATCAATTATAGTCAAGAAATATCTATAACCATCTCTGCTAGTAATTTTATAAAGACCCCAAACATCAAGATGCACTAAGTGACAAATTTTAGTAGTTTTATTCTATGGTTTGGTACTCTCAATGTATTCCAAGGCATACTTTTATTCTATGGTTGGCCATCAAGGAGAAACTAGTAACCCAGGATAAACTTCTGAAATGGTACCCTCAAAAAGATGTGTCATGCCCCTTTTGCAAATGTACTCCTGATTCCCATAGCCACTTGTTTTTTCAATGCTCATTTGTTGCTGATATTTGGAGTGATATGAAGATCAAAGCAAGGATTCAACCTAATGCAGTGAACTAGCAAGATATTGTGACAGAGATGATAAAGCAAAAGAATCACAATAGTATTTGGTGTATTATTGGGAAGTTATGTTTTGCTGCAACTGTTTACTATGTCAGGTGTGAGAGAAATAGCATAATTTTCAGTAATGAGGTAAGGGACAAACAAAAACTATGCAAAATCATATGTGATGAGGTGAGAGCAAGGCTAATGTCTTTAAAAACTAAGAAGTCTTTAGCTGTTAGCATTGCAGAAAAAGAATGGGATGTGAAATTTTGAATCAGGGGAGTTATGGGAGTGTTTAGAAAAAGAATATTTGTGAAGAGCAGATGGCCAAGTACATTGATTGCTATAAAGCCAAACAAATATGATAATCTAGAAAGTGGTTCTAGCTGTGGGAATGTCAAGCTAGTATTTTCTAGTATTTTTCACACTTGATGGTGATTCAGCATCATAAGGTTGGTTTCCTGCTGGATATTATATATCGGATTATGATTTAATGCCAATATCAAACAATTTTGAGGTCAGTTTGGTAATGTGATTCAAGAATGAATGCTACACACACAGTTAACTGTGGAATGGCAGGGTGATTTGTAATCTGCTGAATAGGATGTTGCAGAAGTCTATTCCTCTGCATAAACAGTCTTATCAAAGGATTTTATCCTATTCTTCATTGTTTCAACATCTGGAAACTTTGAAGATTTATTGAGCATACTACAAATGATGGCCTTGTATCTTGATGCTTTGTATCCTACTCTACATTTGACCATTCCAATTACTTTTCAGTTGGCCTTTGTTAGGTACTGTGAGTCTTGGAATGTATTATGTCAGAATTGGATTACTAAGTTCATCATAAAGTAGGTTTCCATTTGTGAAGGGTAAGTATGCTTGGTGGGATAGTGTATGAAGATAGGAATAGTGAGGAGTGAAAGATGAA
Organism: Artemisia annua; assembly: GCA_014162995.1. Taxonomy (NCBI): domain Eukaryota; kingdom Viridiplantae; phylum Streptophyta; class Magnoliopsida; order Asterales; family Asteraceae; genus Artemisia; species Artemisia annua. The sequence goes on from LBNU01011033.1 coordinate 44,885, forward strand.
CCTACTTGGTCCTATCTATACACTATCCACAGGAGGTAATGGTTGGTACTCACTGCAAGGTGTGTGTTCCTAGTTGTGTGAAGCCATTGTAGTAAATGGAAATGTAGCACAACTAGATAGCCCTTGCAGTGGAGAGGTTATGGGTGCCTAGTGATGCCAACCTCCTTTCTGCTTGGGTCATTGTGGTGGCAGGTCGAATGATCTAGGTGGAAGGAGTGTTGGAAATGTAGCTAGATGGTATGGTGCATAATAAGGTGAATCCATGTGTTTGAAGAATGCTTGATTGAGGAATGAAGAATGTATACAGAATGGTGTCCTGTTCTGTCTATGTTTCAGTTTGTCAGATTAAATGTCACTAGCTTGTCTGATATCTGATGGTTAGAATAGATGTTGTTTCTGTTTTTGGGCATGTCCAAATAACATATTGTTATTTCAAAGCCTTGTACTATATTTGGAGTTATTAATATATTTTCACCTTTGCACCAAAAAATTTTAGTAGTTTTATGTTCGCATAATGGAAAAGGTTCTCTTATCTATTTTGCTTTATGGCAAGTATCACAGAGATGATCAGACAAATTTTGACTATCAAGATTAAGATTTTGTTTTAAAACATTTAGAACTTGATAAGAGGGATGACCAAATCTTTGATACCACAAAGTTTTAGAAATATGATAAGTAGCAATGCAATTATTGGAAACAACCTTACATGCATTATCAACATCAAACAAGAGTTAAGTACAATGGAATATGGTTGAAGCACCACATTAACCTCAAGTAACCGCTTAAACAACACTAAATCATTCATGATAGGTCATAAATGATCCGTATAATCCATTGCATTGATTATCAATCCCGACAGTCCTCTTTAGCAATTATTTTCATCAAATCTAACAAACAATTTACTGTCCCTAGCAATCTTATAAACAGATAGAAGACTGACAATATACTCAGACACAACCAACACATCATACAAAGTAATATCACTATTAATTTTTAAATTCCTAATTTTAGTTATTAAAGCATAAGACCAAGATTGGAAATATCAACAACATTTATTACAAACTTTGAATAAACAGTCATAGGTTGATTTGCTCCATAATCCACAATCCAACCTAAACTAATATTTCCAATCAAAAAATTTGTATTCGCATTGAAATATTTTTCCAAATTTATATCAAATTTAAAACTTCCATTAAAAAAAATTTTATTTAAAATTTATATCTGCCATATTGGCATTAGTAGACTTTTCATTAAAAAGACTTACGAGTCTAGTTAGCAGTTCATTAGAAAGAGAAACAGGAAAAAATGACAGGTCGTATCAATAACGGCATTGTTATTAGAAGCATGAATATAAGCAGAAGCATTATTACTGGTAACATGTCTAGTCTCAGCATTAAAATTTCTCTTAACATAACCTGCAGGATAACGAAGTTCAAAACATCTAACAACTGCATGATCAATTTTGTTACAATGAGTACATTTCAAATTAAGATCAAGCCCTTTATTATTAGAATTAAAGTTTGAACTTGAAACTCTGTAATTGTTATTTTTATTATTATTGGAAAAGAATTAGCTGCAAATGCAATTGCAGAGGCTTTTGTATAAAAAGTACTGACAAAAGATACATTCCTATGAGACTCCTCACCTGAGTAAACTACAAAAGTAGATTTCGTAAGAGATAAGGGATCTCTAATGAGAATGTTACTCCTTATGGACACGTAACTTTCATCCAGACCAAAATGCATTAGTTTTATTAATTGGTTATGTTTTTCAAAGTGTTTAGCAGCATCACAAGTAGGGGTGTCAAACCACCCGAACTCGATAATGTTTATCGGGGCGGGTTTTATCGGGCTGAAAAATCTTATCGAGTTAATTTGACGCGAACCCGATAACCCAATATTTTTATAGGGTCTGGTTCGGGTTGGATTATTTATCTTATTAGGTCAACCAGATGATAAGGCGAAAAGCGTACCGCTTTTCGGGGGTCATTTAAGCCCTAAATCGTATTTATTTGATCAAATATCGCTCTAAATCGTTCCTTTTGGCATCTTAGGTACTTTGGAGAGAAATTATGGAAAAGGAAGCATTTTGGACGTTTTTGGAGCATAAAAGTGAAGAATTCGACAAAGTGTCAAAAATCTGCTGAATAGTACCCTTGACGGCGACGCCGTCAAGCCTTGATAAGCCAGAATGTTTTTTGGGAGTTTAAAGGGGGACGGCGTCAAGAAGGCCATCAAAAAACCCTAACCACGGCGAGGTGACGGCGTCAAGGCTATAACGTGACGCCGTCAGATCTGTTTTTCTATATATATTCGCATAATTTTTAGTCATAAGGGTGGAACTTTTAAGGAGAAACCCTAGACGATTTTTAGCAGCTTTTTCAAGGTTTTTAACCTTGGGATCTTCCATGTTACATTAAAGATAAGTAATCAATTAATCATTCAATATGTCTATGTGTTGTTTGATTCTATCTTGTTCTTGTCTTTTGTTTAACATGCTAGGCTAGGTTTTCTTTGTGTTTGCTTAGATCTAATGAAACCTAACTATTGATTATTGATTGAATGGTGTGTTATTAATTGTATTGGATGGGTGATTATCGATGTTAGGCTTAAGAAAACTGGCAGACTTCCGGTTGGTAACATGCTTGAACGTCTTAAGAAACATGAACCAAGGTGTACTAAGGTTATTTGATTGTATTTAATGCATGAGCGAATTCTAGTGATCCCATGTTAGGAGCTTCTTAGCCGGCTCGACATAGGAGTGAAGTAGGAGCTCATAGAGTTAGGGGAAGTCCGTACACACCCCTACGAATGGTATTAAGGAATACAATCCGTCATCCATGCAATTAATACACACTAATCAATCGGTAAAAGATAGTTAGGGAGTAAGGAAATCTAAGTAAACACACTTCTCTCCATATTAGTTTTCACAAACATTTACTTTCTTGTCATTTTATTTTATTTGCAATAGTAGTTATTTGGGTTAGTTGACTAGCAATTAATTCCGCCCACTCCTTCAAAACCGAGATTTTTACTTGCTTTCCATAAAATATAAAAATACAAAAAGAATCTTCCCTCACCCTTAAACCTATTAGAGTAGTTTTTCAATCCTAACGACACTATTCCCCTAGAGAACGATCAATCCCCCGGTACTTGTCACCACACTATACTACATCGGTCAGGTACACTGCCTGGTGAGGATTGCAAGCTTCTCAAGATCCCTTGAGAAGTAAAACCTTTTTGCGATGGTGCAATCTCACGCATCCCCAGATAAGACCCGAAATATAATATATAATTTCTTTTAATATATTAGTGTGATTCAAAATTTTACTTACAGTAATGCTCTATTCCTTTTGCCTACGTAATGTTACGGCCAACAGTGCTATCTTTTACGGAGTATTTTATTTTCACCTTCTGTAACATTTTGTTTACTTTGGTACGATGCACACATGGCATACTGAAACCTTCTTTCCATTTTGTGTTATGCATAATTTTTTTTAACACTTGTAAAAGTTGTGATTTTTTCATTTATACAACTTACGTTTTTGTATTGCGACGTATGTACTCTACATTTTTTTCTTCATTTTTGTTTTATATGCAACCCGATAACAAGAATCACCCGACCCGAAATAACCCGGCCTGATAACAACCCGAACTCGATAACCCGATTCCTTATCGGGTCGGGTTGCGGGTCACATTTCTCTAACAAAAAAACTGAATCAACCCGACCCGATAAACTCGATAACCTGATAACCCAACCCGATAACACCGCTAATCACAAGTACAAAGAGGCAAACTGATCACTGCATGCGTCAAATTGTTTCCAAAGAAAATTCATCTAATTATAATAATCGGCCAAAGAGGACCCATTTTGACTCAAAGAATTGATACTTTTATGCAGATTAAAATTAACAGATCTATCAACTTTATCAAAAGTATCTTTAAGATCATTCTATATTTCAAAAACCGTCTTAGAAGAAAATCTAACCGCCAGAATAATCGAGAACAAAAACCTACAATTTCTAACAGAGATGTCAGAAACCCTAGAATTCAAAATCGATTTAATTAACCAACCTAGTGCTTTGTTACCCTGTGCGATGGTATCAAAACATAAACTAAACACAATCAAGATCAAGAATCAAGTATGAAATGATTTAGTTGGCAGAACTAACAACTAAATAATACACAATGTTTGAATACACAAAAGGTTAGTATCAAAATGATAATAAACTAAAAAAATACAAGAAATCTGCGGATCAAGATGATCTAATCGAATGATTAAAGAAAGATTGAGAGAGTTTGTGAGAGAGGGTTATGATATTTTGAGAGAAGTTATCATAACCCTAGCTGGTTATGATCCTCATATAGCCAGTCTAGAAGATAAAATCCAGCCCTTCATCTTTAAGTAACTTTGCACTCCAATCTTTAACTTTAAGTCCATGTTTAGCCCTTTATTTTTTTTTATTTTTTTTTATTTTTTTTTTTATTTTTTTGAAAGGTGTTTCTTACACTAGTTAAATTTTATAACACTAAAAACATTTAAGTATATTGGATATGAGTGAATCTCACATCTTAACTCGTTACAAATACTAAGAAAACAAATGCACCATTTAAGCTTAATCCCCCTCCCTCCTGAATCCCACATCTCAGCCAATCAATTTTATGTTTCCATAAAACCTACAAAAGAAACATACTAAACAAAACTAATAAGAAAGGATATATTTTATATGTAATCCATGGGATTTAAAACACACTGAAAACTTACAAAATCCTGCAAACCAAAACCTTGTTATGGTTAGAAAACCCTATTTTGATACTATACACACTAGATTTATAGGTGTCGAAATACTTTGTCGACGACGTAGGTCTCACTTCCGCAAGTGGTTAATTTGCCATGAATACGAGTGTTGCTTATTAACTCACACAAAACAAATTGCGTTCACTTGCTAGTACAATCTATTTATAAAGATGCTACTAATTTCAAGGTTATGTTTTATATTTCTCTTAAAACCTAACATTGACATAATTATCGTGCAAAAGAATGGTTCACGTCCTAGAATCCTTTTGAACAAAGAATTGAGTAAATATTAATGAAAATGATAGTTTAGCTAACATATGAGTTTATATTGATGTTGATGGAATGAAGTGGAAAATGAACTCAACAAGACCCACTTGTAGCAGGTACAAATTATAAGGCTATAATGAAAAATAAGTTAAAATGTGAACGGATGTATAGCAAGTAATTAACCCACACCACATATGATATTGTCGTGAAACATGAGAGACGAGTATATAGTTTTCTTCTAGTCACAATCAAGAGTTTAAGACAAAATAATTCTTGACAAAACCCTACTTTTTCACCTACATTCAACTTCACGTGTTAACACGTTGCCTGCAACATAACAATAATACGAACCTATATATGTGCAATTTGTATAATTGCATGTATGGGTTATTTGATTGATCAGTATTTACTTTGTTACTTCCTGCTGAATTATTTATGCTTCTAATTCGTATTAAATATATACATTTTCCCAAATTTTATTTGCTGTGTATCAAATAATCAACAATTGTTGACGTATACTCGATTATCAATTCACGCATATTAGCATATATTGTCCTGGCAATGAGTGGCATATTTTACTATTGCAATCCATTCTTCCAAGCTTTTCATTCAAAATAACTTTTTAACGATAATTAGTAAAAGTCAAATTTCTCCTTTCAAATTTAGGGCCAGTACATAGCGGCAATTTTTCCACGTTAGATGTTGGATCGATATACTCTGACCAAACTATTATATAGCTTGTTAAGGGTTTAGTAGCCTTGGATAAATCCTAATCTACTAACAATGAAACACTGAATTACTCTATTAAGTATGCGGAATTAC